>JAHIAM010001355.1:0-98523 GCA_021605205.1 Aegilops longissima | reverse complement strand
CCCCCCGGGACACCCCACAACCCCTAAATGTCGAGGCACCAAGAACAATGTTCTCCCACAAACCATCGAACGATTCCAAGATACCCGTGATCCAAAAAAAAATTAGTGAAATTTGAGAAGAGAAAGAGTCAAACTTACGTCAGATGCCTCACCAGCTTAATGAAGGGACCGAGGAGTAAAAGAACTTACCTCCGATATATATAATCCCGAGACTCAAAAAATTTTGTTCTAGACTCAACAACGCCAAGAAACAATCGAGGGCCTTGGGATGGCTCGAACAACTTGTAATCCCTCGACGTATATCTCCCACGTGTCGGCACGACTTAGAGGCATAACCGCATTGAAAGCAATGTCCAAGTGAGGTAATCTTCACACAACCCATGTAATACATAAGGAAAGAGATCATAGTTGGCTTACAATCGCCACTTCACACAATACATGAGTAAAACATTACATCATACAGATACAATCAAGGTCCCACTACGGAACCAAAATAAAAGAAGACTACCCCAAATGCTACACAGATCCCCGATCGTCCCAACTGGCTCCACTATCGATCAACTAAAACGAAACAACACAATGAACAAGATCTTCATCAAGCTCCTCCTTGAGCTCGGATCGCCACCCGCACGGTTTCATCCACCGCAAACTGGTTTTGAAGTATCTGTGAGTCACGGGACTCAGAATCTCACACCGCGAGATCAAGACTATTTAAGCTTATGGGAAGGAGAAGGTAGTGAGGTGGAGCTGCAGTTTACTAGCATATCGGTGGCTAACATACGCAAATGAGAGCGAGAAAAGAAGGCAAAAGCACGGTCGAACAACTATGATCAAGAAGTGATCCTAGAACAACCTAGGCCAAACATAACTCCAACATCGGTTCACTTCCGACTCCCCGAGAAGAGACCATCACTTACACACGCGGTTGATGTATTTTAATTAAGGTCAACTTCGGTTTTCTACAACCGACATTAACAAATTCCCATCTCCTCATAACTGGCACGGCTTTCAAAGATAATACCCCGCAGGGTGTCCCAACTTAGCCCATGATAAGCTCTCACGGTCAACGAAGGATATTCCTTCTCCCGGAAGACCCGGTCACTGAATCCCGCACAAGACATTTCGACAAAGAATAAAACAAGACCAGAAAGCCCCAATGTGCCGACAAACCCGATAGGAGCTGCACATATCTCGCTCTGGCACACCGATGAACACTACGACGGCAACCGACGATACCCTCAAGTTGCCTCGGGCACCGCAGTGGTTCTAATTTGGACCAGCACCGGAGGAGCACCGCCCGGGGTTGTAATAAAGATGCCCTTGAGTCCGCAGAACCCAAGGGAAAAAGGCTTAGGTGGCAAATGGTAAAACCAATGTTGGGCCTTGCCGAGGAGTCTTATTCAAAGCGAACTGCCAAGGGGGTCCCATAAATCACCCAACCGTAAGGAACGCAAAACCGGGAACATAACACCGGTATGACGGAAACTAGCGGCAAGAGTGGAACAAAACACCGGCATAAGGCCAGCCTTCCACCCTTTACCAAGTATATAGATGCATTAATTAAATAAGATATATTGTGATATCCCAACAAGTAAACATGTTCCAACAAGGAACAACATCTCCATGTTCCAACAAGGAACAAACTTCATCTTCACCGCAACTAACAACGCTATAAGAGGGCTGAGCAAAGCGTAACATAGCCAAACAACGGTTTGCTAGGAAAGGATGGTTAGGGCTTGACATGGCAATATGGGAGGCATGATAAGCAAGTGGTAGACATCGAGCATAGGCATAGCAAAAGAGCGAGCAACTAGCAAGCAAAGATAGAAGTGATTTCGAGGGTATGGTCATCTTGCCAAATCCCGCAAGGAAGAAGAACGAGTCCATGAAGAAGACAAACGGACGAAGTCGAACGAATCTCACAACTCCGAACGAAACCGGCTAACGAGAGAAGCAAACCGAAAGAAGCAAACAACATAGTAAACACACAAGCATAAACATGGCATGATGCACAAACAAGTATGATGCATGTCCGTTTAAATAGCATGGCATGGCAATATGCACAAACAAACTACAAGTTAATGGAGCTCAATATGCAACGAAGTTGCATATTGACAAAACACCACATCAATTATTTAGTTCTTCTCGTTATGTACCCAACAATATTAAATATTGTTAACATGGCAAGTGGTGAAGCATAATTAAACTAACTATCTAAACAATTTAAATGGGGTGATATAAAAACAACAACCGTAAATCCCCATATGCATTTAGCAATTTAAGCAAACACAATTTTAAACCTTTAATTGTTGTTATCATGATGCGGATGACATATGCAAGTTTTAAGAAATTTTATGAAAATGTTGACATGAGCATGTTATGAAGCATTTGGTCACCATGGCGAATGAAAGGGTGCCACGGCAACTATAATGGAAATGGTGCCACGCAACATTCGATGATCCCACAACCGCCGAGATGTCGTGCAAAAGAAAGTGTGGACGCGAACATGCAAAGATGGTGGGTGATCCCTACATCGGGTTCCACGGGTCGACGGCATGGCAAACGAGGAGGAGCTTGCAAGGACAAACGGGCACGAGGCAAACATAGGGTGATCTCATACAACACATGCATTCGGTCCACGGGTGATCATCTCGGATTATACCTTCAAGCATGCATTTTCGGAGCGGTTCGAATCGCCGAGGGAAGTAGTGGTACTGGGTCGAGTGGAAGTAGTTGTTTCGCGACGGTAGTGGAAGTAGACGCTCACGGGTCGCAGGGAAGTAGTCGATACGGCGCCGTAGAGGTACGCGATCTTGGCGACGGTAGGTCATCTCATAGTGGATAGTGGTACACGCGGGATGTTCGAATATCGATAGCGGTACTTGATGAATCCCAAACGGACTTGGCGCCTTCGCGTAGGGTTCTTGCGCTTCCGCGGTGGTCGCCGGGTCGCGTAGCCGACATGTTCGCGTGGTACACGGGTCGAGGGTACTTGGGATCTTTCAACTTGCCGGTGGATTAAACGAAGGGGTATTGGCCATGTTCTCTATTTTGGTTTGGCAAGACAATGCAAAGGACCATAGGACATAGATATATGTTTGTTTGATGCTTTTATTATGTACTAGTACTTGGCAATAGAAGACTTGGTAGTTTAATCCTGTCCACCTTACTAATGAACTGGTTCACCAAATGAGTTTCATATACTAGTACATGCTAAACTGTTATGTGTCGCTTGTTTCTTCTTTTAGAATGTCGATGTATTGGGGAAGAGTGCCTTATTAAGCAATGGTAAAGGAAGCAGATAAGGTTCAGATAGTGACACATCCTTGTTGGTCTCCAACAAAGCTGATAAAACAGCTAAGGAAGACTATCTCGAAGAAAGGAGACAACCCCAAAGTCCTGCCTTGGTTTAGTGTTGAGTTATCGCCACTACCGCTGCACAAACTATTCAAACTCACCATTGAATCAGTTCAGTTTTGAGTCTCAACTACAAGCGAAGACATCGACCAAGTTGCACAGACAAGAAGCGGAAGGACCATGGAAGTCCCCCGGAGCATTCAGATGCATACTTTCCTGCAACAAAGAAGCGTTGAGGATTTTAGCAAACAGACAAAGCTAATAAGCTTAAGTTTATTGCCAATGGTGGATACCACGCTTCTTGAGCTCTTACGGTTGTTTGTTATGTTTTGTTTTGTCACGCTTATTTGTAATCGTGGCCAATTTTGACGGCCAGGTATGTAATATGCTACTTTGTTCCTATATTTGCAATTGTGGCTAACTTTGATGCCCAAAGGGATGTAATATGTAATAGCGGTAATAGGCTGCAGCACAAAAGAGGTGCGCTTAGGTACTTACCTGTAGCACGGCAGTCGGAGCCGCCGCCACGATCACGCCAAGGTATCAGGGAGGCCAAGGTAAGACCAAAGCACAAGATAATAAGAGCAACGCCAAGGCCAAGACCACAAAGAAAGGGATAAGTAGGTTCCCGCAAGATTCCCTGTCAGGGTAAATCCCTCAGCAGCCCCGACAAGATCCTTGCCGACAGCTCACCCACAAGCATCCCTTGAGCCCACGTCCCCCGACGCCATCATTCACGCCGGGCCAGGCTCGGAGGCACCTCCGTGGTGGCATGTAGATCTTTTGAAGACATATTCAAGATCGATGAGGATTAGAATACGATGATCCTGGCAAGATCCTGCCGAGGAAGACCACTGTGCCCTCGTGAGGCCCACGACGACACATTTCCAAGAAGACCTTGCCGGGCCACCCTGCAAGGCCCTCACCAGGACGCCAGCAGGCCACCGCCAGCCCACGCCAACCAAACTTCCACCGCCATTCACATGCAGCTGCTAGCCCAACCAGCCGGGCGCAGCACTGTGTGGCAACATGCAGCCCCAGCCAACTCATTGAGCACCAACGTGGCGGCATGCAGATTCGTGAAGGTTCCGCCATCACGCCACCTGTGCCTGCCTACATGGCACCACACGCCCGGGCCTGGGCGCGTGTCAAAGCTAGGAGGAGCGGCGACGACGGAAGGGCCTCACCCTCGCCCCAATAAAGCAAGGGGATACCTGTTAACGACAATGCGCCTTTGTCCTCAGAATACGTGAAATAAGCAGAGACCAGACGCCTTCCCACCTCCCGTGCCACTGTGGCAGCCCTTTCGACTATAAAAGGAAGCCCATGGCATACTCGAGAAGGATTCGCTCTTCAACCACGACCGATTACGCCTAGTTCGAGAGCTCAAGAACTCTCTCAAATACACCCACCAAAGCAGGACTACTAGGTTTTACGATCCTGCGCCCGAACTCGTAAACGATCCTTGTGCTGGCTACTAACCCATTTTCTCGCAACCCCGCCGCCCGCAACCGTAGTAGGGATTCTTCAGATCCCATAGGTGTCGCTCCACACCGACATCTTTGGCGCATGTGCAGGGCGCATGAAGTTGTGAGAATCTGGTCAGTAATCAGCCTAGCAGCTTCTTGTCGCAATGGCTCTAAGAAGACGACGGCCACGGCGGTCGCCTCGGTGGAGCGCCAGGGTCAAAAGTGCGTAGCAAGGACCGGTCGCACAGACCTGGCTACAAACCATGAAAGCACAAGCATCGCCGTAGTCGTAGCCTGGCGCAGCCGCTCGCGACTCGCATTTACCGCCACACGCCACCGGATCCAAAGACGGAGTGGGACCGCAGGCGGCGCGGGCCTCCAGGTGTCGCAAGCACCCGCGCGCAGCGACCTCCAGATGCCCACACCAGCGTTACCGCGCGCTTCTTCCCATGGTGTGCGCGCCGAAAGCAGCGCCACCACGCTGGACTGACCGACCACCGCCAGGAAGAGCCCCGCGTCAGTCCGTGGATGAAGGGGTTCAAAGACGCCCACCAAAGCACTAGCAAAATGGCACGCAGCCGCTGGTCGACGGAGCTCCTTCTAACATAGTTAGAAGTCGAGCGCCCGCGATCCACGCAGCTGCCACCGCCGCCCACGCCAGAGAAGCGGCACGCGAGCAGCTGCTCGACTTCCTCCTATCCGGGAGAAGCTTGATGAGGAGGGCCACCATCCGAGCCTCTCGCCGCTATCGCAACAAAGATCCGCCGTCGGCGGGCCTCGGTCGACGCTTCCACCGAGCCACCGCGACAAGAAGCGCTGAGGACCGGGAGTTGCGCCACAGCACTCTCCTCCTCGCCAGCCACCGCGGGCGCCGTTCGCCGTGACGACGCCAGATAACATCTCCATAGCCGCTGCACTCCGCGACCTCCGCGACCAGCGCCAGTCCTTCGGGAATGAGTCACGAAGACGCCGAACCACCGCCGAGCGCTTAGCGCCAAACGCGTTGCTTAGTCGGAAGCCGGCGGGACCCACTATGGACCATCAACCGGGGGGCCGGCGCTACCTTACGCAGGTGGGCTGCCCAGCCTTTACCCGTGAGCTGCGTAGTTCCAAAGTGGTCGCCCCACCGCATGTTCAAGCCCGACGTCATGTAGAAGTACACTAGCAAGACCCATCCGCCTGAGTTCTCAAGACTACACCATCGCGATGCAGCCGCTAGGGCTCGCGATGACAAGGTGCTTAACTATTTCACCGCGCCAAGCCCAATGTGATGTCTTTGCTGATGCACCGGTGGATTCCATTTCTTCTTGGTCGGATCTGTGCCATGAGTTCGCTACGCTTCACAGAGGCCACCAAGCTCATGGCAGTGCTAATGATCTGCACATCATTCCCGTAAAGAAGGGGAAACCGCAAGTATATCCGTAGGTTCACCGTGCGACAACATCCCCGATGTTCATCCTGCCACGTGATTAGCGCTGCTCCACCGTATCGCGCAATCGCAAGATGCGGAGGAGCCAGCGGCGACCAAGGTTATGATGCCCAGCACCACGCTCGCCGATAGGTGCGCCCGGCTGAAGAGGGAAGGAAGTACCGTGAAGACGCCGCGCGAAACGACTTCTACTACGAAGACGCCGCCAGCCCGACGAAGGGGTTGCGCCGCAACAGAAATGCAAAGGCAATGCCGTGCCGCTGAGGGATCCTGACGACACCGGTGCCGCAAGAAGGTCAAGGCAGTGCCACAAGGAGATTGCCGCGCGCCGCTGCCGGGCCTTGGCGGCACCGGCAAGCCGTGAAGCTCCGCAAACAATATGCAAGATTCACCCGCACTAAGGGCCACGACCTCCAAAACTGCCAAAGTTGAGCTGCTTGTTGAGAAGCAAAAGGCCGAGTACGAGAGGCGGGACAAGGAGAAAGACCAGGACAGTGCCGAGGATCCAAGAAGAAGCGTGCGGCCAAGGAAGCGCGCCCGCAAGGACAACCAGAGAGAGGTTCCTGGGCCGCGATTAGAAACAAGGAGATGATGATCACGACAAGGACGATGAGTCTGTGAGCAAGGGTTCCGTATACACGGAGGCTATGTGCTGATGGAGGCGCTGCATACCTCTCACCGCCATTTCAAGTAGTGGGGCGAGATTACAAGCAGAGAGCCGCCGCTGCTCGACGCCGGTCGCCGAAGTGGTCCAAGACTATCTTTTGACGCCAAGACCACTCACTTCTATCACCGCTGTCGGTTGTTTGCCATTGTTGGTCTCGCCAATGATACGCAACCTGTGGTGAACAAGATGTTGGTTGACGGCGGGCCAGCCTCAACCTCTCGCCGTCAGGATCAAAAGGTTGCAAATCTCGATGGAGACCTCGAGGAAACGGGCACGCTTCAAGGGTCAATCCGGGAGGAGCCACCAAGGAAAGGTCACACCGCGTGACATTTGGAGGAGAGTTGAACTACGTGACAGAGGATCGCCTTCAAATGGCCGAGATCCCTCGCCTCACAATAGATCCTTGGTCGCCTAGGCCAGCTGTTCATGGCGGCGCCACACTACGCTCACAACATGCTAAAGATGCCCGGCCGCTGACCATCATCTCCGCCCCTCCGACAAGAAGGACGCGCTTAATTTGCGCCACCAACTCTATCGGAAGCAAAGGCAGATGCCACCAAGGCGCTCGCTTGTCGGAAGCCCCGGAGGGAAGAAGAAGCCCGGCAAGATCTCGCACCCACTCCGCAAGTGCACCTCGAGTGTTGTGCCGCCAAGGACGTGCTGAGAGCTCCACCGCAAGATCAAGAGATCCAGAGTCGAGCCACCAGACCAAGAAGGTGTCCGCCAGGAGGATGGCACGGAGGGCCTTCACCATAGGCTCCACCTCGGCAGCAATAGGAAGGCGCCGTCACCTTCCTACGGTGAATGTCGACGTTTGCATGGCAAGCATCCGACATCCCCGTGTTCCTGTGGAGGTGATTGAGCACCACCTAGTTGTTCGCCCATGCGTGGCCCGCCAAGCATAGGTCGAAAGCAGGCTCTAGAGAGGCGTGAGTTCATCACGAGGAGATCTGAAGTTGGAAGCGCAGGTTGGTGAGAGGAGTGCTCCACCCGACGTGATTGGCCAATCCGCAGTGGTGCGCAAGGCAAATGGGAAGTGGAGGCTGTATTTATTACACGGATATCAATAAGGCTTGTCCTAAGGACCCCTTCCCATTGTCGCCAAGATCGACCAGATTGTCGACTCCACGGCCGGTGTGATCTGCTAATCTCCTCGACGCCACAAAGCTACCATCATATCTTCATGACAAGAGAGGATGAAGAAAAGACAGGTTCATCACCCCATGTGGTACGATTGCTTTTTACGGATGCCTTTGGTTGAAGAGCGCTGGCTCAACATTTGCAAGAGCCATCCAAATGGAGTTTGAACCTCGCTCCATAGAAATATGGAGGCCTACATGGATGACATAGTGGTCAAACCAAAGATGGGCCAACTCTTGTGCAAGATCTAGAAGAGACATTTGCCAACCTGCAAAGATCAACCTCAAGCTGAACATCGAGAAGTGTGTCTTCGTGTTCCATCCGCAAGCTTCTCAGATTCTTTGTGTCGCAGCGCGGATCGAGGCAAAACCTTAAAAAATCAAGGCTCTTGAGCAGATTGAGGCACCGGCGGATCAAAGATGTGCGTCGCTCACCGGCCGCGCTGCCGCCATGAGCCATTCATCTCCAAGTCCGCCGAGCACGCCTTTTCTTCAAAATCTTGAAGAAGGCAGGCCCAATGGAATGGACCCCGTGGCCGAGGCAGCATTGCAGGATTTGAAGAGATACCTTCCTCCACACAATACTGTTATGCGCCTAAACCACAAGAGTCGCAGCGCTGTATCCGGCAGGACGAATCAAGTGGTCACGCCAGTGGCGCAGAGGGAGGTTAACGAGGAGGCGTGACGGCGTAATCCAGCGGATGGCAAGCCCAAGATTCCCAAGGCCTCGATGCCGGCAAGGCAAGGCCCCCGGAGAGTCCACGCCACCGAGGCAAGGTTCAAGGCAGCCAAGAAAGGTGGTGTAGAAGAAGAAAATGATGCAGCACCCGGTTTATTTTGTCAGCCCTCTGCAGGAGCTAGATCGAGGTACTGCGTGTAGAAATTGCTCTTCGCCTCCTTATGGCCTCGAGGAAGCAAGCAGCATTACTTCCAAGCCCACGAGATCACCGTTATCACCCGCCTCCCAAGTAAACGGATAATGATAACCTGATGCAACCGGAGGATTGTGGAGGGCCTTGAGTTATCAAGTTTTGGTTTGAAGTTTGAAAGTACTCGACAATTCAGAAAGCGTAGTCTTGGCGGAGTTCATTGCGAATGGACCTCAAGCCCGACGAAGAGATCCAGAGACCACTCTCCCAAAGAAGGAGGAAGATCGCGACCATGTACTTTGATGGGCTTTCAAGGCGCCGGTGCCGTGTGCTGCTCGTCGACCTACCGGGAGCACCTCAAGCACGTGACCCGTATGCACTTTCCCCAAAGATGTCCACCAACTACACCGCTGAGTACGAGGGATTGCTTGCCGTCTCGTGATCGCGCACTTCTGGTTAAGAAACTAATCGCCGTGGTGACTTGTAGCTTGTTGTCGCAGGTCAACAAGGATTACCAGAGCTCATTGATGGAAGCTTAACGGCTTTCAAAGATAATACCGCAGGGTGTCCCAACTTAGCCCATGATAAGCTCTCACGGTCAACGAAGGATATTCCTTCTCCCGGAAGACCCGGCAGTCTCGAATCCTGCCACAAGACATTTCGACAAAGAATAAAACAAGACCAGCAAAGCCGCCTAATGTGCCGACAAATCCCGATAGGAGCTGCACATATCTCGCTCTCGGCACACCGATGAACACTACGTGACGGCAACCGACGATACCCCAAGTTGCCTCGGGCGGCACCGCAAGTGGTTTAATTTGGACCAGCACCCGGAGGAGCACCGCCCGGGGTTGTAATAAAGATGCCCTTGAGTCTCGCAGAACCCAAGGGAAAAAGGCTTAGGTGGCAAATGGTAAAACCAATGTTGGGCCTTGCCGGAGGAGTCTTATTCAAAGCGAACTGCCAAGGGGGTCCCATAAATCACCCAACCGTAAGGAACGCAAAATCCGGGAACATAACACCGGTATGACGGAAACTAGGGCGGCAAGAGTGAACAAAACACCGCATAAGGCCGAGCCTTCCACCCTTTACCAAGTATATAGATGCATTAATTAAATAAGATATATTGTGATATCCCAACAAGTAAACATGTTCCAACAAGGAACAACATCTCCATGTTCCAACAAGGAACAAACTTCATCTTCACCGCAACTAACAACGCTATAAGAGGGCTGAGCAAAGCGTAACATAGCCAAACAACGATTTGCTAGGAAAGGATGGTTAGGGGCTTGACATGGCAATATGGGAGGCATGATAAGCAAGTGGTAGGAATCGTAGCATAGGCATAGCAAAAGAGCGAGCAACTAGCAAGCAAAGATAGAAGTGATTTCGAGGGTATGGTCATCTTGCCTGAAATCCCGCAAGGAAGAAGAACGAGTCCATGAAGAAGACAAACGGACGAAGTCGAACGAATCCTCACAACTCCGGAACGAAACCGAAGCTAACGAGAGAAGCAAACAACATAGTAAACACACAAGCATATACATGGCATGATACACAAACAAGTATGATGCATGTCCGGTTTAAATAGCATGGCATGGCAATATGCACAAACAAAACTACAAGTTAAATGGAGCTCAATATGCAACGAGTTGCATATTGACAAAACACCACATCAATTATTTAGTTCTCTCTCGGTTATGTACCCAACAATATTAAATATTGGTTAACATGGCAGGTGGTGAAGCATAATTAAACTAACTATCTAAACAATTTAAATGGGGTCGGATATAAAAACAACAAATCCGGTAAATCCCCATATGCATTTAGCAATTTAAAGCAAACACAATTTTTAAACCTTTTAATTGTTGTTATCATGATGCGGATGACATATGCAAGTTTTTAAGCAATTTTTATGAAAATGTTGACATGAGCATGTTATGAAGCATTTGGTCACCATGGCGGAACGAAAGGGGTGCCACGGCAACGACAATGGAAATGGTGCACGAGTCGTCATGTAGTCGTCAGAGCAGATCGGGCACGGGCGCTTGGGGCACGGCGCAGCTAGATGGCGCGAACGACAGAGGAGGAGGCCGCATGTGGCCGGGTGCAGAGGCGGTGGTGCTGGCCATGGAGCTTGACGGCGGGGACTCCGGGCTCCTGGTGGTCGCCACCAATGGAGGAGCCGGCAAGGGGCGAGGGGACCGGGCGCAGGGAGCACCACTCCCTGGCTCGGTGCGGAGGAGGCGACGGCGCGGGCCTGCGGGGCTGGCTAGCACCATGGACGAAGGAGCATGAGCTCGGGGAGGAGGACGAGCGCTGGCGAGGAGGCGGTGGAGGCCGGCTCCGAGGCGGACGGGCGCGGGTCAACGGCAACGGGGTCGAGCGAGGGAGATGGTGGCGCGAAGGAGGAGATGGGGATCGGGCAGGAGGCTCTCCTTTGCGCTAGGGTTAGAGGGGGCGCGGCTGGGCCTTGGGCCTCACGGGGATTGGTGGCCGGCCTGGCCTAGTGGCATGCGTTTGATGGGCTTCTTCTCTCCCTTCTTCAGATCTCTTCCAAGAACAGAAAAGCAAAGAAAGAAAAGGGAGAGAAAATAAATGAGTGGGCAAGAATTTGGACATGGGGATAATTTTCCCGGACTCACAAAGATGTGAGGAATTTGACAAAAATAGACTGAGGATTTTTAGAGGGAGTAAAATCCACACTTGTTGGATTTAACTCGCATAAGTTTGAATTACAAAACCCCTTCAATGAACTCCAAATGGGTTGAAATTATAGGGGTGACCCTACACACCGATGTGATTTATGGGCAGATTTGGAACATTTATGAAGAAGTAAAATTGCAACTCAATTTTACTAAAAGGTCTAAAAGGAAGGATAGAAAGTTGAGTCGGATAAAAGTAGAGTTGACAACAATGCAAATGTGTTATGGGTGATTTCAGCTAATGGAATATTTATTATAGCTCCCTAATAATATTGGGAGTATATGTTCTAAAGAGAAATCACCATTGTGAATATCCTCGATTTAAATGGACCAAGATCCATACGCTTTTATTTAGTTGAGGTCTTAAAATTAAATGACATGCTGGCATGATGACATGATGCAATGCAAAAATAAAAGAGCAAGAACAAAAGAAACACACGGAGGTCACAAAATATGGAAGTCTTCCGAAGGCCGGTCTTGGCGCCACATAGCATGTCAATGCACGCAAACGCTGACCTTAGGGGTGGGTTGTGTTGCGTAGGCACGCGGCTGCGTGTACCGATTCGCCTGCTTGGTGTCTCGGGAACCCCGCACACAACGCTCGGGCTATATGGGAAACCTCGCCAACTCCCCGCGGATGGAACCCGAATAGGCGATAAACCTGACTCGACTCGTGTGTTTAGTCAGTCGTGGCCGACACCCACGCTGGGCTTCCGCTTCAAGGTTGCCGATTACATGTCGTAAACGACGGTAAGTGGTGAGAGCGTGGTGAAGAAGTACACCCCTGCAGGTATAAACTATTCAATAGCCGCCATTCATGTAAAGGACTACTTGGTCACCTATACAGTTCATAGACAAGTAAATGGATAGTACTAAAAGCCTCAAGATAGTAGAGTATCAGGATGGCCCTCTCGTGGTGACGAGAGAGGATCCACGGGAGTATTGTGATGGTGATTAGTGGACTGCAAGCGACAAATGCTTTTCAAGTGGTGTCACGAGGATAGATTAGCCTAGAGTCAAAGCTGGCTTGTTGCAAATAACTCCACCACCTTCTTGAGAATGTGCATGTATGATAGAATTCTGTGGTAAGACTTGCTGAGTACCTCCGTACTCATGTTTGCTTAATTAATGTTTTTCAGACGACAACACCGCCTCCGATGGGTTTTATGTAGACCTTGACATCGATAGGTGAACTAGCCACCTGTGGTGATCCAAGGCTTGTGAAGGGCCACCAGAGATAGAAGGGCTTCAACAAGCTTTCTTTCTTTTTAGAGTCTGTGACTCAGACTAAGTTTGCTTCCGCATGTGCTTGTATGTTTGTATGACTTGAGTGTTGGGTCATGTGACCCCTACCTGTATGGATATAGCATGTATGGCTCCTGAGCCTCTTAAATAAAGTACTTTGAGTTGTAGAGTTTTGTTGTGATGCCTTGTTGTATGTACTCATATCGGGCATATTGCGTGTATGATTGAAATGCTTGGTATGAGTGGGATCCGACAAACTAGTTGCTTATCCTTGGCAGCCTCTCATATGGGGAAATGTAGTCTCGTGCTTCTAAGCGATAGTAGTCCGCTACAGCCCGGTTCACCGGAGTCCTGCTAGCCCAACACTACTGCTTGGACACTTGACTAGCCGGCATGTGTTTCACTTCGTTCCTATGTCTGTCCCTTCGGGGAAATGTCACGCGGTGATATTCGGAGTCCTGCCTAGCCTGCTACAGCCTGGGATACCGGAGTCCTCATAGCCCAAAGCTACAGCCCGAATTCATACGCTGATGACCGATATGCTCGATGTGATTCATGTATGCCTGTCCCCATGGGTTAGTGCCGCTTTGGTTCACGATTAGCCATGTCGGCCCGGATTCTTTGTCATGTGGATGCTAGCGACACTATCATATACGTGAGCCAAAAGGCTAAACGATCCCGGCCATGGTAAGGCGACACCTGGGAATACCGCATGGAGGCCGCAAAGTGATATGAGGTGTTACCGGCTAGGTCGATGTGACTTGGAATCGGGGTCCTGACAGATAGAGAGAGAGAGGGATGCATCTAGGAGGTGGTGCGAGAGTCATAGTATATCGAGGGGGGAGAAGTGTGCGAGTACGAGATCGATGAAAAGAGTGGTGGGAGTGAGGCATGGACGGTGATAAGAGAAGAGGGGAAGCTTGTGTTTTGTGCTAGGCACACCTGGCTAGAGAGGCATATCGATCGATGTGTGCCATAAAGAAGGAGCTGGGGGCCTACACACACCATGGGTGAACGACCTAAAGTGAAAAGATGAATTTGCGTGATGGAGCTAGAGAATGCTGAGGGAGGGTTAGAGGGATGCGGGCGTCTGCATGCACGAGAGAAAGTTAGCGCTAGCTAGCTACAAAGATAAGAGGATTGTGTGGGTGTAAAATACGAATAGAGATCATACTTCATTATAAAAGCTTAATTCGATATTTGAAGAATTTATCATAGTGTTTTAAACCGATGCATGTGTGAATATATATAACGGTGATACACATGGTGTGGTTATGAACATGTTATACTACATATAATATATTTTATCTCTATTCTTATAAAGAACGGAGTTGTTGATGATGGTGCCATCCTGCAATATTGGCCGTCTGATTTATATCTGACGGATAGGAAGGAAACTATGGCAATTTTGAAAAAAGACACCCACACCCCTCTCCATATTTGCAAATTAGGCCTCCCCTTGATCATGTTGATGTTCTGTGGAATGCATGGGCATCTTGCTAGTACTACGTATAACATATAGAACATTGATCATAATTTGGGCTAATGTGTGGCTTTGCAGCTCAGGTCTAGATACTTGTCATAATGTAGGGGCGGGCACTATACTATGTGTGATAAACACGGTGTACACGTATGGAACATGGTTTAGATTATGAATATATAGTTAGTACATCAAATGTACTATTATTTGGAATCAACATCAAGTGTATTCAAAAATAGAATTCGAGTTCATGTAGTACACATAGTTCATATCTATCTCTATAGTAATCATGTGGTGTGTTTATTAAGGTAATACACGAATGATGGTTGAAGTTGGCAACAATCATGATTGTAGATTTGTTATTGAAATAGAGAAAGGAATTCAAATTCAGTTTGAATTGCAGCGGTAGTATAGAAATTTGGAATGCACTAAAATGTTTGTATGAGTAGGTTACATGCATTATACAGCAAGTTTAAAATTTTAATTGACATAACATGGATTCATACTACGGAATAGCATTTAATTGCACTAAACTGTTGGTATGAGTAGCTTTAAATAGCATTTTATAGTAAAACGGGAAAGACTCTCTTTGTGTGGTGTGAATAGTTTTATTTTTTCGCTTTTTTTGGTTGAGGGAAGTGCAAATTGATTTGGTACGCATAAGTACAATATTACATGTTAGGCTTGTCCCTAAAATTCAACCCGCTACTTTGTTATATCTCGAGAATTCAGATATCGTGCTCCCAAAACTGGTGCTCTTCACAACCTGCGCTTTGCTATCCCGAAATTACAACGCCAAAAACTCCCTCCACCTGCCAAATCCCGACGCCAAATCCCCTTCTAAGCTCTGAGCCGAAGGGCCGCTTAGTTCAAATCGGTGCAGGGTACTTTTGTAACACACCCTACATTTTGGACAAGCGCCCCTAAGTCATGGTTCACCCTCCCATCGCCTCCTTTTGCCATTCAAATCCCAGTGCCGCCAAAACCTCTCCGCCCCAGCCGCCAAACCCCACCTCCTCCATCCACCACCTCACCGCTGCCCAGCCGACGTCCCTCGTCCACCTCCCCAGATGAGCATCCGTCGTCCATCTCATCGTCCCCGCCGTTCAGCCGCCTGCCCTCCTCCACCTCCAAGGAGCTACTCGACGATCGCTTGCCTATCGCGGGTTGCTCCATCCCCACAGCACCAGAACCTCCTCCACCGAACCGCAGCATCCTCACCGACTCTCGGATGAAGCCGAGGCCTACTCGGCGCCACCAAAGAGGTTGTACACTCATCGCATCGCACCTTCTCCTTAGCTCGACCTCCCGGTGCCGACGGTGCTCCATCCCGCACCCCCATGGAGCGGCTACCTTGAAGTCGGCGCCATGGCGACATCTCCACGGCGGTTCTCCCCAGGCAAGGCCCTTCGGCGGCAAATCGTTCATACCAGCCGGATCTGCTGCTGCTGCTCTCGCTCGCCGCCGCCGCTGCTTTTCGCTTATCGCCGATCACTCGCCGCCAGCTTGTTGCTGCTCCAGCTCTCGCCAATCACTGCCGCCACCGTTGCTGTTCGCTCACTGCGCTTCGCCGCGCTGCTGCCGCTGCCTCCCCCTTGCTCGTGCTTCTGCTCGTCCGATTTAGCTACACTTCACGATCGAATCGACTTTTTGGGTCACGATTTTCTGGGGTGGGGGCTCACGGAGTTAAGGAAGAACCACCCGCAGCTGGGACGGGGCTCGCGGAGAGGTACCCCACTATCTATCTTAGGGTTCAGGTGGGGCCGGGGCCTATAGGGCTGGCTGTATGGCAGCGGACCGGTGCCGGGACTTGTTTCGGGCGGCGAGGCGGTGTGGGGCATGGTTCGCCGGTGGTGGTCAAGGCGCTCGGGGGTGCAGGTTGAAGATGAACTGCATGCTCTCCCTAAACTACATGTCAAGTGCCTCTCGCTACCATTATGCTCAGTTTCGACAAGAATATTCAGATTCCACAAGAAATTTCAGTTTCGACGCTTAAGTTCAGAGTCAACAGTTTTTACCTCATCTGTTGTAGTCAGGTGGTTTTTGGTGATGTAAATTTTACATCTATTTTACATCATCTATTGGAGATGCTATTAGAATCCCACTTGATATTGACGATGTTTGTCTTGTGCTGCTTCAGCCTTGACGTCTTACGGCTCACCGGGGCTGCTTCAGCCTTGACGTCTTACGGCACATATCGAGGAAGCAATGAATAGTATCTTTGTCTAATATCTGGTTCACCTAGGGTATGCCTATGTTGTTCATCTTGGGTGGGAAACAAATAGTAAAGCAATCATCATCTGTCTTTCTATTAAACTAAAGCAATCATCAGCCTGCTATCATTATTTTTGGATCCATCCACTGGTTGTTACCATCACTCTAAATTTCTGCATGCTCTCCTTACATAATCTCACCATATTTTTTCAGATGCATGTCGATATTGTACATACCATGCTGAACATGTAGAGAAAAGAGAAGAGTTTTATGCTGGCAATACAATGTCATGCGACATCGCCCATGGTGGGTTCAATGGCAAACCTCCCCACCCTCTCCAGATTGTAATCCAGAGGAAGATATCTGTTCGAGGCGGATCTGCACGCCACGACCACTCCTATTTACCCCCATGGTGTTTGTTTCACCTTGGCATGATGATGTTAGTCATATCATGCATATGTTGCCTTGTAGTGCCTACTTTTGACATCATATATGTCATCCGCTTAGTTTAGACATGTTCTGTAATGCCACCTGTTTAGTTTCTATATCATATATGGGAATTGTGCAGTCTCATGTCTTTTAGCCAACCATAATATTCGTGAAATGTGCAATGCCATCCTGTTTAACCACGCATCATATATTTGAATGATATCTTGCCCATCCTTTTCTTCATTACATTTCCATTTGTCGACAATGTTTGTACATTAAACTACTCTTCCCGTGAATCAGCCATTTGGGTGGAGATTGAAAAATCTGGAGTGAAAACAAGGCCTTCAGCGCAGACAGTGCTACCTGTCGAAGTAGATCTCTTGTTGGGTCCCGATAGCTCGTCAGAGATGGATTCAGAGACAGATGACCAGTCCTATTCCCCCACCGAGGTGTACGCTCTAACTTGGCACGGTTATACTACTCATATCATGCATATGGTGTCTTGTATTGCATAGATTAGACATCATATACACAATATTCAACACCATGTTCTTAGTTCAGACATCATATCTAATGTCCTCTGTTTAGCATATAAATCACATATGTGAATTAAATGATGCGATCCTGATTACTTAGATAACAAGTAGGTGAATTATGTCATGCGATCATGTTTAGTTATTCATCATATCTTTGAATTATGTTATGCTATGCTATCCAGTTTAGATAGACATCATATATGTGAAATTATGTCATGCTATCCATTTTAGTTAAACAATATACATGTCAACTATTTCATGCCCTCTTTTTTCCACACTATTTATTGCATCTGTCTCATACAATGTCTGTACATTCAACTATGTTTCCTGTTTATCAGCCATTTGAATTGGAGTGGCTGATGCCGGCATCTAGCGGACTAAAAACACGGTCTTCAAATAGAACAGTGCTACCTCTTGGTGGAGATAGAACCCCAGTTGTACATGAACGAGAACCAGCCCTACCACACATAACCCAAACTCTCGCAGATTGTACCCCTACTGTGATGGACAGAGAACCAGCTTCACCCAATCTAACCCCAACCCCAGCAGATAGTAACCCAGTTCCTATTGACACAGCACCATCTCCACCACAGAGCTCCCAAACAAGAGCAGTTAGTAAGGCAGCTCCAAAGGCTCAAAGAGCCAAGATTACCACGGCGAACCCCAACTCCAAAGCAGCTAGTACGCTTATTCCTGTGGAGGAAGCACAACTAGCTAGTCGTAGTTTAGCATCTATCGATTTGATGTTGTTAAATTGTATGTGCATATCTTCCCATCTTGGAAATATTATACTGAAGATGAAGGAAAATGCCAGTTGTAGTTGTTTGTCCAGAGTTACGTAAGTAATGTTATTCATGGCAATTACTTTGCTTTGTCCCATACATCCTACCTCCATGATGGTTATAATACAACAAATTTTCCCATTTTTCTATAGAGAAGGACCGATTTGAAACTCAGATGAGGTATCCTGTGCTAATACCTCTGCTATCTTCAAGAATGTTTGGTGGCGATCGGATTACCTCAAGAAAACGTATTTCACCGACAAAGAAACTCATCAAATTCCCTTACGCTCTCCCCGAGACACATTTATCGGACGATGATCGGGAACGCTTTGTTCAGATCGTCCCGAACCAAGAATGTGGTAAGGTCTATGAGCTCATTTTCTATTTTTAAGTATTATATTCTTGCGCCTTATCAGATTGCTCATGTAGAACAAGTGCTTAAACCTAAAGAACAACTGTTCTAATTTAAGATTCCATTGCTATCATAGTTCAAAAAAGAGCTAGGCGTTAATTGTGCATTTTGCCACCGCCTTGTGCTTTATTGACCAAAGTGCATGCTTATGCGCAGTTATGCACAACTTAAGCATAGTTATGCGCAATGCGTTTCGCCAACGCCTAGAGCCTAGGCGCGCTTAAGCGCTCGCTTAGGCGCGCTTTTTTAACTATGATTGCTATCGTGCATACTGATTTGCTCTTGTATCACTGTATTTACTCATACAAACTTATTTTTAAATTTAAGGATCCAATCGAAACTTCAATGGCACAACAGATATGTTCATGCATGTTTCTTTAACAGTCTTGCTCTTATCAATAGCTCTGTTGATTTCAATTTCAATTTTGTATGCAGCTGACTTCTCATATCATGCACATTACTAGCATCACAACAGAGCCAATAGTGTTGTTGTACATGTAGACCCGTGGTACCCATCTGAAATCTTGTTGTGTCGTGTAGTTTCCCACGCTTTGTATTCTTTCACTGCTGCTTTGTCTTGAACTGATATGATTTGAACCATGTCTCTATTTTGGTTTGGCAAGACAATGCAGTGACCATAGGACATAGATATATGTTTGTTTGATGCTTTTATTATGTACTAGTACTTGGCAATAGAAGACTTGGTAGTTTAATCCTGTCCACCTTACTAATGAACTGGTTCATCAAATGAGTTTCATATACTAGTACATGCTAAACTGTTATGTGTCTCGCTTGTTTCTTCTTTTAGAATGTCGATGTAATATTGGGGAAGAGTGCCTTATTAAGCAATGGTAAAGGAAGTAATGCAGATAAGGTTCAGATAGTGACACATCCTTGTTGGTCTCCAACAAAGCTGATAAAACAGCTAAGGAAGACTATCTCAAGACAAAGAGACAACCCCAAAGTCCTGTCTTGGTTTAGTGTTGAGTTATCGCCACTACCGCTTGCACAAACTATTCAAACTCACCGATTGAATCAGTTCAGTTTCTTGAGTCTCAACTACAAGTCGAAGACATCGATCACCGTGGTTGTGACAAGAAGCGGAAGGACCGCGAAGTCCCCGGAGCATTCAGATGCATACTTTCCGTGCAACAACAAGCGTTGAGGATTTTAGCGCCAAACAGGACAAAGCTAATAAGCTTGCTGTTTATTGCCAAAGATGGTGGATACCACGCTTCTTGAGCTCTTACGGTTGTTTCGCTTATGTTTTGTTTTGTCAGCGCTTATTTGCAATCGTGGCCAATTTTGACGGCCAAAGGTATGTAATATGCTACTTTGTTCCTATATTTGCAATCGGTGGCTAACTTTGATGCCCAAAGGATGTAATATGTAATAGCGGTAATAGGCTGTCATTGTACAAAAAGAGGGTGCGCTTGGTACCTCTATACCTGTGCACGGCAATGGAGCCGCTACCACGATCACGCCAAGGTAATGGAGGTGAGCCAAGGTAAGACCAAAGCACAAGATAATAAGAGCAACGCCAAGGCCAAGACCACAAAGAGCAGAGGGACGAAGTAGGTTCCCCCGGCAAGACCCTTGCCAGGGCAACCTCAGCAGCCCCGACAAGATCCTTGCCGGGACAGCTCGCCCCACACCAACAGAGCGAACCACCCTTGAGCCCACGGTCCCCGACGCCATCATTCACGCTGGGCCAGGGCTCGGGAGGCACCTCCGTGGTGGCATGTAGATCTTTTTGAAGACATATTCAAGATCAGATGAGGATTAGAATACGATGATCCTTGGCAAGATCCTTGCCGAGGAAGACCACCAGGCCCCCGGTGAGGCCCATGCCGGGGACGACAGCGCGCCACGGCAAGACCTTGCCGGGCCACCCGGCAAGGCCCTCACCAAGGACGCCAGCAGGGCCACCGCCAGGCCCACGCCAACCAAACTTCCACCGCCATTCACATGCAGCTGCTAGCCCAACCAGCTGGGCGTGCACCTGTGTGGCAACATGCAGCTCCCAGGCCAACTCATTGAGCACCAACGTGGCGGCATGCAGATCTTCGTGAAGGCTCCGCCACTGCGCCACCTCAGCTGCGTGCCTGCCTACATGGCACCACACGCCCAAGGGGCTGTATGCGCGGTCAAAGCTAGGAGGAGCGGCGACGGACGGAAGGGCCTCACCCTGTCCCCAATAAAGCAAGGGGACACCTAAGCTCGCATTAAATGCGCCTTTGTCCTCGTAATACGAGCGATAAGCTCAGAGCATCAGACGCCTTCCCACCTCCCGTGTGCCACCGTGGCAGCCCTTTCGACTATAAAAGGAAGCCCATGGCATACTGGAGAAGGATTCGCTCTTCAACCACGACCGACCACGGCTAGTTCGAGAGCTCAAGAACTCTCTCAAATACACCCACCAAAGCAGACTAGGGTTTTACGATCCTGCGCCCGAACTCGGGTAACGATCCTTGTGCTGGCTACTAACCCTACTCTTCTCGCAACCCCGCCGCCCGCAACCGTAGTAGGGATTCTTGTGATCCCATAGGTGTCGCTCCACACCGACATCTTTGGCGCACCAGGCAGGGGCGTGCGTAGTTGTGAGAATCTGGTCTAGTAATCAGCCTAGCAGTTCTTTGTCGCAATGGCTCCTAAGAAGACGACGGCCACGGCGGTCGGCTCGGTGGGAGCCGAAAGGCCCGTGCCGGTGCGGGCGAGCAGTGGACCGGTCGCAGACAGACCTGTGCTACACCATGAAAGCACAAGCATCGCCGTAGTCGAGCTCGGCGAGCAGCGCCGTCACAAGACTGACGACCGCCACACGTCACCGGATCCAAAGACGGAGCTGGGACCCCGCAGCGCGCGGGCCCTCCAGGTGTCGCAGCTACCTTCCGGGCGCAGCGACCTCCAGATGCCCACACCAGCGCCACCGCGCGCTTCTTCCCATGGTGTGCGCGCCGAGCAGCGCCACCACGTTGGTGACCCTGACCACCGCCGTGGGAAGAGCCCCGTGCGTCGTCCGTGGGATGAAGGGGTTCAGCACGCCCACCAAAGCACTAGCAAAAATGGCACGCAGCCGCTGGGTCGTAATGGAGCTCCTTCTAACATAGTTAGAAGTCGAAGCGCTCCGCGATCCACGCAGCTGTCACCGCCGCCCACGCCAGTAGAAGCTT
This sequence comes from Aegilops longissima, assembly GCA_021605205.1. Lineage (NCBI taxonomy): Eukaryota > Viridiplantae > Streptophyta > Magnoliopsida > Poales > Poaceae > Aegilops > Aegilops longissima. The sequence goes on along the minus strand of JAHIAM010001355.1, from coordinate 76,617 downwards.
TGGCACGCGAGCAGCTGCTCCTCGACTTCCCTCCTACTGCGGAGAAGCTTGATGAGTGGAGGGCCACCATCCGGAGCCTCGTCGCCATCGCCAACAAAGATGATCCGCGGCCGGCGGGGCCCTCGGGTCGACGCTCCACCGAGCCACCGCATGCTAGCGCTGGGAGGACCGGGGGAGTTGCGGCCACAGTGCACTCTCCTCCTCCTCGCCAGCCACCGCTGGCGCCGTTCCGCCGTGGACGACGCCAGATAACATCTCCATAGCGCCGCTGACCGCGGACCTCCGCGACCAGCGCCAGGTCCTTCGGGAATGAGCTCACGAAGACGCTCGAACCACCGTCGAGCGCTAGCGCGAAACGTGCCGCTAGTCGGACAAGCGGGCGGGACCCACTATGGACCACCGGGCACCGGGGGGCTCGGGCGGCCTACCTTACGAGGTGGGCTGCCCAGCCTTTACCCGTGAGCTGCAGTAGTTCCAGTGGTCGTCCCACCGCATGTTCAAGCCCGACGTCGGCGAGAAGTACACTAGCAAGACCCATCCGTCTGAGTTCCTCAGCATCTACACCATCGCGATGCAGGCCGCTAGGGCTCGCGATGACAAGGTGCTTGCCAACTATTTCCCGCTGGCGCTCAAGCCCAATGTGATGTCTTGGTTGATGCACCTGCCGGTGGATTCCATTTCTTCTGGTCGGATCTGTGCCATGAGTTCGCTACGCCTTCACAGAGGCCACCAAGCTCATGGCCAGGCTAATGATCTCGCACATCATTCCCCGTAAAGAAGGGGAAACCTCGCGCAAGTATATCCAGAGGTTCACCGGTGCAAGATAACATCCCCGATGTTCATCCTCGCCGCCGTGATTAGCGCTGCTCCACCGTAATATGCGCAATCGCAAGATGCGCGAGGAGCCAGCGGCGACCAAGGTTATGATGTGGCCCAGCACCACGCTCGCCGATAGGTGCGCCCGGCTGAAGAGGGAAGGAAGTACCGTGAAGACGCCGCGCGAAACCGACTTCTACTACGAAGACGCCGCTAGCCCGACGAAGAAGGGCTAGCGTCGCAACAGGAAATGCAAAGGCAATGCCGTGCTTTCCGTTGAGGGATCTGACGACACCGGTGCCAGCAAGAAGGTCAAGGCAGGTGCCCCCGACAAGGAGATTGCCGGGTGCGCCGCTTGCCGGGCCTTGGCGGCTACCGACAAGCCAGGAAGCTCCGGCAAACAATACTGCAAGATTCACCGCACCAAGGGCCACGACCTCCAAAACTGCCAACAAGTTGAGCTGCTTGTTGAGAAGCAAAAGGCCGAGTACGAGAGGCGGGACAAGGAGAAAGACCAGACAAAGGCCGAGGATCCGTGAAGAAGCGTGGCGGCCAAGGAAGCCGCCCCGGCAAGGACAACCAGCAAGAGAGGCCCGCCCGGGGCCGCGACTAGAAACAAGGAGATGATGATCACGACAAGGACGATGAGTCTGGTGAGCAAGGGTTCCAGAAGGCTACGGAGGCCATGTGCGTTGATGGAGGCGCCACAGATACCTCTCACCGCCAGCCAAGTAGTGGGCGCGGAGATTACAAGCAGCAGAGCCGCTGCTCGACGCCGAAGTCGCTGAAGTGGTCCAGCACGCCCCTCATCTTTGACGCTGAAGACCACCCTGACTGCACTACCGCGGTCGGCTGTTTGCCATTGTTGGTCTCGCCAATGATACGCAACCTCAGGGTGAACAAGATGTTGGTTGACGGCGGGGCCAGCCTGAACCTCTCGCCTGTCGTGATCAAAAGGTTGCAAATCTCTGATGGAGACCTCGAGGAAACGGGCACGTTTCAAGGGTCAATCCGGGAGGAGCCAGCCAAGGAAAGGTCACACCGCCTGCGTGACATTTGGAGGAGAGTTGAACTACAGTGATGTAGAGGATCGTCTTCAAAATGGCCGAGATCCCCTTGCCCTACAATAGGATCCTTGGTCGCCCGGCGCTAGCCAAGTTCATGGCGGCGTCACACTACGCCTACAACATGCTAAAGATGCCCGGGCCGTTGACCATCATCTCCGTCCCCTCCGACAAGAAGGACGCGCTAATTTGCGCCGACCAACTCTATCGAGAAGCAGTTGCAGCAGATGCCACCAAGGCGCCTGCTCTTGTCGCTGAAGCCCCGGGAGGGAAGAAGAAGCCCGGCAAGACCTCTCGCACCCACTCCGGCAAGTGCACCTCTTCGGAGTGTTGTGCTGCCGTCAAGGACGTGCCAGAGAGCTCTACCGGCAAGATCAAGAGATCCAGAGCCGAGCCACCGCAGACCAAGAAGGTGTCCGCCAGGGAGGATGGCACGGGAGGGGCCTTCACCATAGGCTCCACCCTCGGCAGCAAATAGGAAGGCGCGCTCGTCACCTTCCTACGGGTGAATGTCGACGTGTTTGCATGGCAAGCATCCGACATCCCGGTGTTCCTGTGGAGGTGATTGAGCACCACCTAGTTGTTCTGCCCCATGCGTGGCCCGCAAGCGTAAGGTCGAAAGCAGGCTCTAGAGAGGCAGGAGTTCATCACAGAGGAGATCAGGAAGCTGGAAGCGGCAGGGTTGGTGAGAGGAGTGCTCCACCCGACGTGATTGGCCAATCCGGTAGTGGTGCGCAAGGCAAATGGGAAGTGGAGGCTGTGTATTTATTACACGGATATCAATAAGGCTTGTCCTAAGGACCCCTTCCCATTGTCGCGCATCGACCAGATTGTCGACTCCACGGCCGGGTGTGATCTGTTACCATTCCTCGACGCCTACTCAGGCTACCATCATATCTTCATGACAAGAGAGGATGAAGAAAAGACAGTGTTCATCACCCCATGTGGTACGTATTGCTTTTTACGGATGCCTTTTGGGTTGAAGAGCGCTGGCTCAACATTTGCAAGAGCCATCCAAATTGGTTTTGAACCTCGGCTCCATAGAAATATGGAGGCCTACATGGATGACATAGTGGTCAAAACCAAAGATGGGCCAACTCTTGTGCAAGATCTAGAAGAGACATTTGCCAACCTGTGCAAGATCAACCTCAAGCTGAACACTGAGAAGTGTGTCTTCGGTGTTCCATCCGGCAAGCTTCTCAGATTCTTTGTGTCGCAGCGCGGGATCGAGGCAAACCCAGAAAAAATCAAGGCTCTTGAGCAGATTGAGGCACCGAAGCGGATCAAAGATGTGCGTCGGCTCACCGGCTGCGTTGCCGCCATGAGCCGATTCATCTCCAAGTCCGCCGAGCACGCCCTTCCTTTCTTCAAAATCTTGAAGAAGGCAGGCCCAATGGAATGGACCCCAGAAGCCGAGGCAGCATTGCAGGATTTGAAGAGATACCTTTCCTCCACACCAATACTGGTTGCGCCTAAACCACAAGAGTCGTTGCTGCTGTATCTGGCAGCGACGAATCAAGTGGTCAGCGCCGCGCTAGTGGCGCAGAGGGAGGTTAACGAGGAGGCAGTGACGGCGGCAGAACCAGCGGATGGCAAGCCCAAGATTCCCCCAGCAGGGCCTGATGCCGGCAAGGCAAGGCCCCCGGGAGAGTCTACTGCCACCGAGGCAGTGCCCGCGCAGTCAAGAAAGGTGGTGTAGAAGAAGAAAATGATGCAGCACCCGGTTTACTTTGTCAGCTCCCTCTTGCAGGGAGCTAGATCGAGGTACTCTGGTGTGCAGAAATTGCTCTTCGGCCTCCTTATGGCCTCGAGGAAGCTGCGTTATTACTTCCAAGCCCACGAGATCACTGTCATCACCCGCCTCCCTGCTGTAACGGATAATGATAACCCAGATGCAACCGGAGGATTGTGGAGGGCCTTGGAGTTATCAAGTTTTGGTTTGAAGTTTGAAAGTACCTCGACAATTCAGAGCAGAGTCTTGGCGGAGTTCATTGCAGAATGGACCTCAAGCCTGACGAAGAGATCCAGGAGACCACTCTCCCCAGCAAGGAGGAAGATCGCGACTAGGTCATGTACTTTGATGGGGCTTTCTCGCTGCAAGGCGCCGGTGCCGGTGTGCTGCTCGTCGCACCTACCGGGGAGCACCTCAAGTACGTGACCCAGATGCACTTTCCCCGAAAGATGTCCACCAACTACACTGCTGAGTACGAGGGATTGCTTGCCGGTCTCAGGATCGCGGCAGACCTCGGGGTTAAGAAACTAATCGTCAGGGGTGACTTGTAGCTTGTTGTCAGGCAGGTCAACAAGGATTACCAGAGCCCATTGATGGAAGCTTACGTAGATGAAGTGAGGAAGCTGGAGGAGCGCTTTGACGGTATCCAAGCGGAGCACGTCCCCCGAATGGAGAACGACACCGCCGATTACCTGTCAAAACGTGCCGCATTCAAGCTACCTGTAGAACCGAGTACCTTTTTGCTCCGACTAACTCAACCATCCGTCAAACCATCAACGGGGCAGAACAAGCGAAGGAAGTTGGGTCCCGGCAAGTACTTTCCTACCAAGCCCTCTGGGGCTGCCGGCAAGGGTCCTGCCGCGGACGCTGAGCCTGCCCAAGAGCAGCTGCCTCCGGCAGGGCGTCAAGCCTTAGCCGTAGAGACAGCCGCTCCCATGGTGGAAGAAATGCCTTTGGTCCTTGCCGTCGAGCCCCAGGTTCCGGCGTGGGCGCAGCATACCGTCTGATTCCTCCAAACAGGGGAGCTTCCTGAGGAGCAGGAAGAAGCGGAGAAAGTAGCCCGTCGGTCCGCCCTATACTAGTTTGTCGATAACGTCCTGTACAGGAGAAGGCCGAACGGCGTGAAATTGAAGTGCATCCCCCGGGAGGAAGGACTGGAGCTGTTGGCAGAGATACCTGGAGGCATATGTGGCTCCCACATAGGGTCGAGGGCCCTTGCTGGAAAGGCGTTCCGGCAAGGTTTATTTTGGCCCACCACCCTCCAGGATGCGACGGCACTAGTAACCAAGTGTGAAGCGTGTCAGTTCCATTCAAAGAAGCTTCATCAACCAGCCCAAGCCCTTCAAACAATCCCTCTCTCCTAGCCATTCTCGGTCTGGGGACTCGACATGCTAGGCCCTTTCCCCCGCGCTGTCGGGGGCTTTGAGTACTTGTACATTGCAATCGACAAGTTCACGAAGTGGCCGGAGGTGGAAGCAGTGAGAAAGGTGACTGCTAAGTCAGCTGTCAAGTTTTTCAAAGGACTGGTCTGCCGTTTTGGTGTGCTAAATAAAGTCATCACCAACAACAGCACGCAGTTCACGAGCCACACCTTCATGCAGTACATTCAAGACCTCGGCAGCAAGGTCTGTTTTGCTTCCGTGGCACACTCACGGAGCAACGGCCAAGCGGAGAGGGCGAATGCTGAAGTGTTGAGAGGCCTAAGGACAAAGACTTTCGACAAGCTGCGCAAGAGCGGAAGGCGCTAGATTGATGAATTGCCGGCGGTTCTTTGGTCGACCAGGACGATACCAAATCGAGCCACCAGCCAGACACCTTTTGCTCCTGGCTCTGGGCGTAAGCGCTTCTCCCCACGGAACTCATATACGGGTCACCTCGAGTGCTCGCTATGATGAGCTTGAGCAAGAGCAGTTGCGCTAAGATGACGCGACGCTCCTTGAGGAAGATCGTCTTCGGGTGGTTGTGAGAGCAGCACGCTACCAATAAGCCTTGCGCTGCTACCATAGCCGCAAGGTTCATGCCCGAAGCTTTGAGGAAGGCGACCTTGTTCTTCGGCGCGTTCAGTCGGCCAAGAATGCCAACAAGTTGACGCCGAAGTGGGCAGGCCCTTATCGGGTAATACGAGTCACCAGGCCCGGCGCAGTCCGCCTGGAGATCGAAGATGTCATCGTAGTGAGCAACTCCTGGAACATCGAGCATCTTCGCAAGTTTTACCCATAAGGCGTGGCTTGCCGGGCCTCCCGGCAAGCCACCTTTTGTACAAGCTTTGCCGGCAAGGCATGGAACCCTTCGTACAAAGCCAGGCGCAGACCCTGAGCATAAATAAATGAAGCGCTGGTGCCCTAAGTCATAGCATGCATGCTAGGTCGAGCCTCTTCCTTGGTTAGGGTTGATAGTGCTCAGCAGCGACTAACCCCTAGCTTAGAGGTCGAGTGCGTGTCTATTTGTTTTCTCTTCTGTCCTCCTTTGATTCGCAGGGCACATGAGCACTTCTGCCGAGCTACTTGGAAGAAAGGAAGCAGACCAGCGTCCCGACCCCGGCAAACCAGAGTTGCCGGGGGATCCAAGCACAAGGGTCCAACCGCGGCAAGATGAGATTGTCGGAGGCTGCAGATCCAGATAAGTCTTTCATCCTCTGTCATGCATTTCGGAACGGAACTGGGGCATGTGAAACCTCGTTTTTATCTCTAGGCTGTCGTGCTCCCCCTTTTCCTATACCAAAGGATTATTTCCTGGGTCTGGATTTGGTTGTAGCTGCGGCGGCAAGGAGGTAGAACGAGGAGCCTAAAGCACACTTCATCCCTAGCTCCGCCAAGAGCGCGATAATGGTCGAGTGGAGTGGGGGGCGGCAAGGCTTGTTGCCGGGCGAAAAACGTTTATCTTAAATAATAACAAGGATTCGCTCCTTGTTGTGGGGTCTACCCACGAACGAAAAACCCGGCAAGCATCCCTTTTTCATTAAAAACATCCCATACAGGTACAGTTCATACGGAATGAAAAACATGAGCAAGGGGATTACGAGTTCTGAATTTAACAAAGGCCCGCAGGCTTACAAACTAAAGAAGAGAGATAAGATGCCCGTGATCCCTTTCTTACCCCTCTCCTCCAGAGGCAGGTCAAGGAGGCGAGAGAGCAAAAGGGGCGCCTAGGCAAGCTACGAGCAGCAGAAAGCACCAAGAGAACACCTCGGTGACCGCCCAGGGGCGGGCCGGTGATGACGGTGCCGGGAAAGGAGCTGGAAGACGAGGCGGCAGGACTGCACACGCGACGAAGGCGCGGTGCCAGCAGATTCGAGTTGACAGCCTTGCCGCCCGCCCCCTTCCTCTTCCGCAGCCTCCCGACACCAGCCGCCCAAGGAGATGGCTCCGAGAAGTTCAAGGAGCTGGCTCCGCCCCCGGCAAAACTCTGCTAGAGGAGCGGCCAGGTGCATATGTTGCTGCTACCGCACCCGCCCAGGCGCGGGGCGTTCGACGCCTAGTCGGACTCGTCCCCATCGTCTGCCCCGCTGTCCTCCTCATCACTTCCGCTCGAGGAAAAGCTTCCATCGTCGGAATCTCCATCGGAGGAGCTCTCCACGCAGCACTTCAAAGCGAGTCCCGTCGCCAAGACCTTGACGGAGAGCAAGCCGTCCTCCATTAATTTGAAGTAGAGGACGAGCCCTACCGTCAGCTGTGGATACGAGCGAACGCCTTCCACCCACGACGGAGGTACATGAACCGAGGAGCCGGAAGTCAATCGCCGACCACAGGTTCCCCATTCCCACAACCCTCATGTGCAATCTGAGGGATTGGGGCGGTCACGCCCATCTCCCGAGCTTAACGGGCGGAAGACGAAGACGGTAACGCGGAGGCCGGGCGCAGCCTGATGAAGAACTCACGGGCTTGTTTCAACATGGCCTTCCATTGAAAAAGGAATCATTGGCGGGGCGGCGGGCCGCCGCCTGCCCCTCCTCTTCCCCGAGCACTACGACCTCTGCCCGCTCGCTTCTCCCCTTCCTCGCGGCCGGCTCCACCACCGCGGGCTCAGGAGGAGGAGGGACGCGCTGTCGAGCGGCAACCCTCGCCGCCACCGTCGAGGGACCAGGATTCCCCTTCTCCATGGCGAGTGGAAGGAAGAAGCATAAGCGAGAGGACATAGATGATGGAAGAGTGCGGGACGCCGTCCCTCGCCGCCTTTTATAAGGAGGCGGGCAAGGCTCGCCGCCTGGCCGCCAATCCAGCCACCAGAGGCGCAGGAATCAGACCGACCCGCTGCCCCAACCAGCGACGGCCCGGTTTCCCGCCTCCACCGCTTGCAACCCCAGGTGCATGGAGGACGCGTGGCGGACGCGCAGAAACTGAGGGGACAGGCAAAGCGACCTCTCCCCACCCCGTGATAGTGGGGAGTGGACGCTTGAAGATCGCGCCCGCCCCGCTCAAGAATGAGCCGCGCCCCGCCTCCCTCTTTTTAAGGGGAAGGCACAAGCCGCCTCTTTACTGCGATGTGACGCATGCATGTGGAAACCGCCCCACGCATGCCGCCCATGTCACGCACACCCCTCCATGCCGTGCTGAGCGCGCGGGTCGTGGGAAGCGCCGCACGTGAAAAATTTTACCACGGTAAAAACCGCCCTGCCTGCCCGCGCACCATTTTTGGGCCTGGCCCAACAACGTTTCGCGCTTATGTGTGGCCCAGGCCCGGGGGCTCCTGTCGATGTACAAAAGGAGGGGAGCGTTTTTGTACCCCTATACCTGTGCACGGGCAGTAGGAGCCGCGCCTACGGTCACGCCAAGCAGAACAGGGGAGGTGAGCCAAGGTAAGACCAAAGCCCAAGATAATAAGAGCAACGCCAAGGCCAACACCACAAAGAGCAGAGGGACGAAGCAGGTTCCCCCGGGCAGACCCTTGTTGGGGCAGCCTCAGCAGCCCCGGCAAGATCCTTGCCGGGACAGCTCGCCCCACACCAACAGAGCGAGCCACCCTTGAGCCCACGGTCCTCAACGCCATCATCCACGTTGGGCCAGGGCTCGGGAGGCACCTCCGTGGTGGCATGCAGATCTTTATGAAGACATATTCAAGATCAGATGAGGATTAGAAGACGACGATCCTCGGCAAAATCCTTGCCGAGGAAGACCACCAGACCCCCGGCAAGGCCCTTGCCGGGGACGACAACGCGCCACGGCAAGACCCTTGTTGGGCCACCCGGCAAGGCCCTCACCAAGGACGCCAGCAGGGCCACCGCCAGGCCCACGCCAACGAAACTTCCACCACCGTTCACATGCAGCTGCCAGCCCAACCAGCTGGGCGGGCACCTGCGTGGCAACATGCAGCTCCCAGGCCAACTCATCGAGCACCAGCGTGGCGGCATGCAGATCTTTGTGAAGGCTCCACCACTGCGCCACCTCAGCTGCCTGCCTGCCTACATGGCACCACACGCCTCACTGGCCAGGGCGCGTGTCAAAGCGAGGAGGAGCGACGACGGACGGGACGGGCCTCACCCCCGTCCCCAATAAAGCAAGGGGACACCTAAGCTACGCATTAAATGTGTCTTGTCCTGTAATACGAGCCATAAGCTCATAGCACCGTACGCCTTTCCACCTCCTGTGTGCCACTGTGGCAGCCCCTTTCAACTATAAAAGGAAGCCCATGGCATACTGGAGAAGGATTCGGCTCTTTCGGACAACGCGCTAACCACAGCTAGTTCGAGAGCTCAAGAACTCTCTGAAATACACCCACCAAAGCAGGACTAGGGTTTTACGCATCCTTGCAGCCCGAACCTGGGTAAACGATCCTTGTGCTGGCTACTAACCCTGCTCTTCTCGCAACCCCGCGCCCCGGCAACCATAGTAGGGATTCTTGTGATCCCATAGGTGTCGTTCCACACCGACATAGGCTAGCGTTAATTGCTTGCTTATTTATTTCCTTATTGTCTTGTTTAGTTGTTTGCTTGTAGTCACTACAGTTCTTTTTCTGTGTTTTTCTAGTGGGCACAATAACCTATTTTTGGAAACTAGGCCTAAATAATCATGGCAACACACGGACTGTTGTAACCATGGGCCTCCTGCGGGCTGTATGATCCATGGGCCTTCTACGGGCCGTAGGATCCATTGGCCTTCTATATGGGCAGTAGGATCCATGGGCCTTCTACGGGCCATACGATCCATGGGCCTTTTACGGGCCATAGGATCCATGGGCCTTCTACGGGGCGTATCGTCATTTCGCCAATCATGGGCCGTACTATTCGTGGACAATAACGGGCCGTTAATTGGCCATATTTGATAACTCTATGAAAACAGCCCAACGGGTTTTTTTCGACATAAAAATGGCCCAAAGTATTAACGGGCCACAAACGGGTCGACTGTAACCACGGGCTGAATTTGGCCCACAAGCAGAAAATGATAGTAACGGGCCGTAAGTAACCGAATGCTAGAAATGAGCCCAAGAATAAATGGGCCCTGAGAAGGCCGAAAGATATCATGGGCTGGAAACGGCCCAACGGAATAATGGGCCGTTAATGGGTATAAAGTGATACACTGTTCATTACGGGCCAGTTTTACCACGGGCCGTTAAGGGGCCGAGGGTTACTAAGGGCCTCATATGGGCCGAAAGACGTCATGGGCCATACATGGGCCGAAAGTTAAAATGGGCTGGAATTATATTGGACGGCTCAGATGACGCTACTGGGCCTAATTCGGATAGGCCGCAAACGGGCCCTGGGATAGCGGGCTGTAAATGGGCTATATGTGAACAGGCCGTTAACAGGCTTGCCGTGGGCCGGCCCGCCACCTTTTGACCAAGTCAAACAGGCCGGCCTTCTCACAGGAATGGGCCTCTGTTGGGCCATGCTATGTGTCAGCGTATCATAGGCGCTTTGGGCCCAATGAGTGGATGACATATGTCCCAACGGTGAGCCGACACGTGTTTCTTCCAGCCAATGATGATTTTACACGTGGAAAACCCCCATTGGTCGGGGCTGTTAACGCGTTATCGGACCCAAAACCGGACCCGATAGCTTAACGGCGTTCCATTACGATGGATGCCACATGTCGATCACCCTTGACGAAAGCACTTCTGTGATGCATGATTTATCGTTATGGAAGTGCACACTTCCGTGATGATAATTTTGGTAATGTCATGGAACACTTCTACGACAGCAAAGGTTTGACTATCTTGATTCTGTCACAAATTTGTCATGGATGTACATGCATGATAGAAAATGTGACCTACTATGACAAACACGTATCATCACGGAAGTGTATTTTTTTTGTAGTGAAAGTTGATTGCACTTGTCCTTGCCAAAATTAATATGAGTGAAGTGTGTTGGCGGAGTCACCCTCAAGAACTCTCTAGTTCTTCTTCTTTGGGATCCACATCATCTTGATGGGAATCCTTGGAGTTGTAGTCGTACTTGATGAAGTAGAACTTGATGTAATCTTGGGAACCCACTTGACCAAGGCCTTAGGAGCTTCTTCAAATGCATCAATCTCCTCTTGAAGCTTGTCCTTGCCTTTTAGCTTGTGGTCTTGTGGTGGAAGATCATCTTGAGCTTGTGCTCCCTTAAAAGAAGTGGGATCATACTTCTCTTGTTGAGGAACAAACTTCGTCTTGGGGTATTGATCTTCTTCCCACTCAACTCCATTGGCATTGAACTTGCGTTCAAAACCAACACCTTGATTCTTTCGGTGCCTTCCTTGCTTGCGTACAACTTGCTCAAATTGCTCACTTCCGGCAAGACTCTTGTAAACACCTTTCTCTATAATTCCCTTCAATAAGCTATTTTCTTGCTCAAGTGTAACTTGGCTAAGAGAATCATTAGTGGAATCAAGAGAACTACTAGAAGCAACAATATTGGATTTAACATGATTGTTGTCACTACTAGAAGAAGAATCTTTCTTGCTCTTGTTGCTACATTTTACTTGTGGCATGTAAGTAGACAAGAGTAAATGCTTAGCAATGTAAGAAGAACTTTTCTTATGAAGATCATCATTGATTGCTTTTAAGAACCCATGCTCTTGCTCTAGATTGAGCTTTTCAAAGCGTAGCTTCTCATGAGTCTTTAAAAGCTCTCGATCCTCTAAGGTAGTTTCATGAGCTAACTTAAGAGTGTTTAGTTCTTTAGTTAGACGCTCAATCTCCTTCTTATCATAGTCATTCGTTTTAACTTGATTAGCATGATTAATAGCAATTTCATCATAGTTTTCATCACTAGAGTTGTCAACAAGTAAATCATCATCACCTAGCAAATCATCTTCATCACTATTGAAATCAACATACTCGGGGTGTGATACCTTGGGGCCTTTAGCCATGAAGCATCTTACAATCCCTTCATTTGGTGAATCAAATATGTCGTAGGAGTTGTATAACACAAGTGCAAGACCAGCAACACCTTCATCTTGAGTTTATTCGGAGTCGGAGTGATAGCTTCTCTCGGAGTAGTTGTCGGAGTCGGAGCCGGATACCCATTCACCAACATGAGCTCAATGTCTTCGTCTTGTGTAGCTCTTTGATGACTTGTCCTTCCTTTCTGAATCCTTTCTTCTACGAGAGGGTCTTCGTTCATGACGATCATCTCTACTCCTTCTCTCTCTTGGTGTTGATTCCTCTCTTTTGCTTCTCCTTTTAGGTGAGTCTTCTCTTCTCTTGTAGGGAGTCGTACACTCACTAGAGTAGTGTCCGGGTCTTCCACAATTGTAGCAATTGCAATCACGACTAGAAGATCTTTTGTCATTGTAGGACCTTGACTTGGAACTTCTCTATTTGCTTCTACTCTTGTAGAACTTGTTGAAGTTCTTCACCATTAGGCTCAACTCTTCATTGAAGGCTTGTTTCTCACTTGATGTTGTAGGAGCATCACATGAAGCTCTGTAAGCACCACTAGACTTGTTTGAGAAGCTCTTCCTTATCCTTGAGTGACATCTCATGAGCAACAATTCTACCAATGACTTCCATTGGCTTGAGACCTTTCTAATTGGGCATCATTCGGATCAATGTACACATGGTATCATACTTTCCATCCAAGGCTCTTAGGATCTTCTTGATGATGAATCTGTCGGTCATCTCTTCACTTCCTAAGCCGACATTCTCATTTGTGATGAGAGCAAGCCTAGAATACATTTCAGCGACACCACCATCCTTCATTTTGAACTTGTTAAGTTGACTTTGAAGCACATCCAATTTGGATTCCTTGACGGACTCGGTACCTTCGTGCATATCAACCAAAGTATCCCAAATTTCCTTTGCATTCTCAAGGCGGCTGATTTCGTTGAATTCTTCAGGGCACAATCCGTTGAAGAGGATATCACAAGCTTGATCATTGTATTGCAACATCTTCAATTCTTCCACGGTTGCTTCACGGTTCGGTTCTCTTCCATCTTCAAAGAATTCACCTTAAAAACCAATACAAACAATAGCCCAAACGGCGGGGTTATGTCCAAGAATATGCATTTTCATTTTATGCTTCCAACTAGCAAAATTAGTACCATCAAAGTAAGGACCTCTATAGTGGTAATTTCCCTCCCTAGATGCCATACTCTCCTAGGTTGTGACACCAAGGCAATGATCACCAAAGCTATGGAAATCAAGGCAAATGGAGACCAAAGCTCTAATACCACTTGTAGGATCAAAGTAGGTCTAGAGGGGGTGATTAGACTACTTGACCAAATAAAAATCTAGCATTTTACCAATTTTATGTCTTGGCAGATTTTAGCAACTTAGCACAAGTCAAGCAATCAACCTACACATGCAATTCTAAGAGTATAGCAGCGGAATGTAAATCATTGCATATGAAGGTAAAGGGAAGGGTTTGGAAAGGAAAACGCAATGTAGACATGGAGATTTTTGGCGTGGTTCCGATAGGTGGTGCTATTGTGCGTCCATGTTGATGGACACTTAAGGGTAACGGTTGCGCGAGTCCACAGAGGGCTCCACCCACGAAGGGTCCATGAAGAAGCAACCTTGTCTATCCCACCATGGCCATCGCCCACGAAGGACTTGCCTCACTTGGGTAGATCTCACGAAGTAGGCGATCTCCTTGCCCTTACAAACTCCTTGGTTCAACTCCACAATCTTGACGGAGGCTTCCAAGTGACACCTAACCAATCTAGGAGACACCACTCTCCAAAAGGTAATAGATGGTGTGTTGATGATGAACTCCTTGCTCTTGTGCTTCAAATGATAGTCTCTGCAACACTCAACTCTCTCTCGCAGGCAATGGCGGAAAGATGATTTGAGTGGAAAGCAACTTGGGGAAGGCTAGAAATCAAGATTCTTGTGGTTGGAATGGAATGTCTTGGTCTCAACACATGAGTAGGTGGTTCTCTCTCAGAAAATGAGTAGAGGAAGTGTAGGAACGTTCTGATGGCTCTCTCTTGAATAGAGAAGGGGGTGGAGGGGTATATATAGCCTCCACACAAAATCTAATCGCTACACACATTTGACCCAACTAGGTCATACCAAATAGGTGAACTCGGTGAGACCGATTCAGTTCAAAATGTGAACATTAGAATTCTCGATGGGACCGACATGATCAACTCGGTGGGACCGCTGTGCTAGGGTTAGGGCAAAATCTCATCTCGGTGTGAACGATTGCATGAACTCGGTGGGACCAATTTTAGCAATTAGCAAACAGAGAGTTGGTCAGGCAAACTCGGTGGGACCGATCGCTCCTTTTAGTGATACCGAAACGTTACGAAACGGAAACAGAGAGTTTGCACTGCGAACTCGGTGGGACCGATCGCTCATTTCGCTGAGATCGAAATGATACAAAGGGAAACAGAGAGTTTGCAATCCCATCTCGGTGAGACCAAAATTCCTATCGGTGAGACCGAAGTGATAAGGGTTTCTGGCTATGGCTATGCCAAAAGAACTCGGTGGCGCCGGATGGATCAAATTGGTGGGGCCGAGTTTGACTTTAGATTTAGGACATATTTGGATATGATAAAGTGGTTGAGGGATTTGGAGCATATCACTAAGCATTTTGAGCAAGTAGACCATTAAGCAACACCTCATCCCCTATTAATAGTATTAGCTTTTCCTATGGACTCAATGTGATCTTGGATCACTAAAATAGAAATGAAGAGTCTTGATATTTTTCCAATATTTGTCCTTAGCATTTTGAGGGGTCCACATCTCTAGTCCATGCCATTGCCAATCATCGAACTTCCTGAAATAATCAACTTGAATTGATATCAGTTCAATGAGCTATATGTTGCTATGAATTACCAAAACCACCGGGGGATTAGTTGCACTTTCAAATGTACTTCGACGGCACCAAGATGTTAGCCAGACTAGGGGCTGGGGTGATCCTTACATCCCCTAATCGCTACAATATCCAGTATGTCCTACAGATTATGTACACAGATTCTAACAATGCACCTGAATGCGAGTCCCTGTTGCATGGTCTTCGGATGGCGACGTTAATGGGCATACAATGGCTCGAGGTGCGGGAAGACTCTAACCTCACAATCTCCCAAGTGAACTGCGAATTTGACGTCAAGGACTAGTGGCATATAGGAACGCCATCATCAAGATATGAGCCCGGTTTGAAGGGCTAGAATTCCACCATGTCTCTAGAGACAGCAACCAAGCCGCGGACGTCCTCGCTCGCATGGGTGCTAAGCGTGACCCAGTCCTAAGAACACCTTTCTGGAACGGCTCTTCAAGCCATCCTTAGCGTGGCAAGATGAGGACAATGGCGCGGTAGCCAATGGGCCCGAACAGATCGTCCCTCCAGAAATTGAGCCAAATAACGACATCATCGGTGGCTCAGCGCTTGAAGAAACACCTTCGGCTCATGAAGTCATGGTCGTAATTGTCGGATCTCGGGTTCTAGCAAAACCCTTAAGGTTCGAACTCTGGGGTGCGCGCGAAGATCTCTCCCTCACAAGTTATGCCCTCACACGCTTCGCGATCTCTAGGCTAGCTCGACGAACTTGCAACACAAGGGACACAAGATTTATACTTGTTGGGGCCACCATTGTGGTGTAATACCCTACTCCAGTGTGATGGTGGTTGATTGCCTCTTGGGCTGAGGATGAACAGTACAATGGGAAGAACAGCCTCCTGAGGAGAGGCGCTCTTGTGCTTGGTGAACTTGAGGGCGTGTGGGGATTGCTCTCTTCCTTCCCTCCTACTGTGGTGGCTAGTCCTATTTATAGAGGCCCTGGTCCTCTTCCCAAATATTGAGAGGGAAGGGATCACACAACGGCCAATTTGAAAGGGGACAGCTAATACAGCTTATCCTGACAAAAGTAGTCTTCGCCTGCCAAAGGCTCTCGTGGTGACGCCACCTTGGGCTCCATGGTGACCTCCGTCATGTTGTCCTGCTGGTCTTGGTCTTGTTGCACTGATAGGGAAACCTTTGCTTGACGCCTTGGTACTCCTCGCCTGCGCTTGCCCCCTTAGCACCAAAGAGGAAACAAGGACACTGCGCGTGCTGGCCTGATCTCGATCATCATGGCTCATATCATGAGAACCTCGCGAGGTTTGCCTTGCCTTGATCTCTCTGCCCCTCGTGAGCCAGCCTGGTGAGGCCGCTCCCGAGGAGATCTTGTGTCGTCCACCTCGCGAGGCTTGGCCCCTCACGAGGGTCTTGAAAGCTTGTCGGTGAAGATGGGTCGTATGGGCCCGCTCACAGAGCCACGCCGTGGGCCACAGGCAGGCAAGTCTGGGGACCCCCATTCCCAGAATGCCGACAGTAGCCCCCGAGCCCAAGGGGCGCTTGGGCTTGGCTTTGAGATGAAGCCAAAGGGCAAGTGCGGAGTGCCGCGGGCCCCAATAGCATGCGGCCTTGGTCGACGCGTGGCGGTTGATTGGGCGTGGGCGTCTCCGCTTCCCCTCGCTGCCTCGGCAACTGCCCGACTTGACAAGTCCCTGCGACGTGTAAGGAAAAACCATCATTACTTGTGATCGTAGGTGTAACGCCCCCGATGCGGCTATATCTCCCACGTGTCGAGGCACGACTTAGAGGCATAACCGCATTGAAAGCAATGTCGCAAGTGAGGTAATCTTCACACAACCCATGTAATAAATAAGGGCAAGATATACATAGTTGGCTTACAGTCGCCACTTCACACAGTACAAAAATAAACATCCATCATTCAAAGTACACTCAAGGTCCGACTACGGAACCAAAATAAAAGAAGATACCCCAAAAGCTACACAGATCCCCGAATCGTCCCAACTGGGCACCACTACTGATCATCGGAAAAGACACATAGTAACGACCACGCCTCGTCGAACTCCCACTTGAGCTCGGTGGAATCACCTGCACCGCATCGCGGAATCGCAACTGTTTTGAAGTATCCGTGAGTCACGGGACTCAGCAATCTCACACCCGCGAGATCAAGACTATTTAAGCTTATAGGAAGGACATAGTAGTAAAGGGAGCTGCAGCAAGCGACTAGCATATATGGTGGCTACATCGCAAAAGAGAGCGAGAAGAGAAGCAAAGCACGGACGTGAAACTAGTAGTGATCAAGAAGTGATCCTGAACTACTTACGCCGACATAACTCCAACATCGTGTTCACTTCCCGGACTCCGCCGAGAAGAGACCATCACGTTACACACACGGTTGATGTGTATTTTATTAGAGGTCAACTTTGGGTTTTCTACAACCGACATTAACAAATTCCCATCTGCCTCATAACCGGGCACGGCTTTGAAAGATAATACCTGCAGGGTGTCCCAACTTAGCCCATTATAAGCTCTCACGGTCAACGAAGGATACTCCTTCTACCGGAAGACCCGATCAATCTCGGAATCCCGGACTACAAGACATTTCGACAAAGAATAAAACAAGACCAGCAAAGCCGCCTGACAGCCGACAAATCCCGATAGGAGCTGCACATATCTCGCTCTCGTGGCACATCCGGATGAACACTACGTGACGGCAACCGAAGATGCCCCAAGTTGCCTCAGGTGGCACCGCAAGTGGCTCTAGTTTGGACCAACACTCGTGAGGAGCATTGGCCCGGGTTTAAAATAAGATGACCCTCGGGCTCGCGAAAACCCGGGGGAAAAGGCTTAGGTGGCAAATGGTAAAACCAATGTTGGGCCTTGCTGGACGAGTCTTATTCAAAGCGAACTGTCAAGGGGTCCCATAAATCACCCAACCGTAAGGAACGCAAAATCAAGGAACATAACACCGGTATGACGGAAACTAGGGTGGCAAGAGGAACAAAACACTAGGCATAAGGCCGAGCCTTCCACCCTTTACCAAGTATATAGATGCATTAAAAATTATAGCAGATATATATTGTGATATCCCCAACAAGTAAACATGTTCCAAACAGGAACAACATCTCCATGTTCCAACAAGGAACAAACTTCAGCTTCACCTGCAACTAGCAACGCTATAAGAGGGCTGAGCAAAGCGGTAACATAGCCAATCAACGGTTTGCTAGGAAAGGATGGTTAGAGGCTGACATGGCAATATGGGTGGCATGATATAGCAAGTGGTAGGCATCGCAGCATAGGCATAGCAAAAGAGCGAGCAACTAGCATAGCAAAGATAGAAGTGATTTCGAGGGTATGATCATCTTGCTCGCAATGTTCTCGAGTTGTCGAAAGCTTGATCCTCGTAAGCGTTCTCAACAGGTTCCTCGCTCACGCACTCGCCTCCGGCTCTACCCAAAGCAACAACACAAACAAAGGAACCACAATAAATCACGGTGCAATGCACAATCAACATGATGCAAAACATGGCATGATATGCGGGATGTGATATGCAAATGCGTATGTGCGCTCCGGAAGGTAAATGATGAACCAGGCATCAACTTGGCAAACCAAGCACGCCACTGGAAAGATGAGATGATTTCTGTTGAAATCGATATAAAGATCACCGGAATCGGATGCACGGTTTGGAAATGGCAAGCAAAACAAGAATGGCGCGAAACCTTCATTACCAGCAAGATGTACAAAGCCATGTTCGTGCAAACTACCTCATAGCATAAAAGCAATAAATATACCCAAGAAAGACAACACATCTACATGATGCAAAAGACATGATCATAAACTTGCTCAAATGCAGAAACTAATGCCACCACTGAGTTGGTGGGATTTTTCTACCCCAAAAACATATATAATATGTTAGGGTTGCAGTAGAGAAATCATCACAAATGCACTAAGTCAAAACCTGCCTAAAATGGTAGTTAACAGAAAATGGCATTTTCCAGATTTGGAAACGTCCAGAAATGGACTTGCCTAAAACGGAAAGAGGAGCAAACCAGAATCGGAAACGCGGGGTAAGGAATAAATATATAAATGGAGGAGGCGCTGAGAGGCTGACTGGTGGGACCCTACTGTCATAGAGACAGTGACAGAGCAAGGTTGTAAAAAGGGGGGAAGAAAAAGCAGCCTCGGGGAGGGATCGAACCCGGGTCTCCCCGGTGAGACTCTGCCCCAACAACCACTGGGCTAGGCGGCGGCGACTGACAGAGAAGGGCCTCGGCCCCTTAACTGCTGCTACTGCTGAAGATACGAATCGATGAAAAGAAAGAAAACAAAAATAAAAAGGAGGCGCTACCGATTCAACCTGTAACCCTCGAAGAGAGCACAGGGCGCTAGCCACTGCGCTAGCACGGCGCTTGTGATACAGAGGGCGAACTATGCAGAAGTACAAAATATTGAAGCGAAGGACGGGGCTTCCATCTACATGGGGAACGGCTGCTCTCGTCGGCGGCGGGGACAGCCAGCGGCGACTGCTGCGGCTTCCAAGCGCTGGCGGGGGTGCGGAAACAGGTGGGGGAGCGCGTGTGGTTGGAGCAGCTGCAAGAGTAGGCTCGAGCACGAGCTTGAGCTCGTGTCGGGCAGGGCGGTCCGGCAAGGCGGGATCATCGCTCTGCTCTCCAGTAGCGAAAAGCGTGGGGCAAACGCGGCGTGGAGAGACGCGGCTAGGCAAGAGCCGGAGCGCACGGGACGCGCGGGTGCGCTGCAGCAGGACGCACAACCAACAAACTTCAGACTTCGCCGGAGCACTACAGGCGCGGCTAGACACGGATCGGGCGAGCTCTACGGGCGCCTACAAGACACGGGACGGATGGGAGAGGGAGGTGATTTACCCAGCTCACCCAAAGGCACGACGGAGTTGACGGAGACGAGCCGGAGGCGACGAAGTGGAGCTCAATCTCGGCGCTGGCCTGACCGAGAGGAAGACGGAAGCAGAGGGCGCCGAGGAACTTGTCGTCCGGGCATCAGAAGTCGACGTCGTGGACGAAGTCGACGACGAGGAAGAAGATGGACACGACCTGCGGGGCTTGGAGTGACCGGAGAGCTCGCCGGCGACGAGGCGCGCTCTCAGGTGCGCTCGGGACGGAGCGGGAGCGGCGAATCTGGTGGTCCTCTCACCTGGCGGCGGCGGCGAGAGGAAGAGGGAAACCCTAGGGGTCGTGTGGACACGGAGAGGGGATAAAAAGGAGGCTAGGGCGACGGGTGGAGCACGGCGTCGACGCGGCCGTGGCCATGTGCGCGCGCGGCGTGAGCTAGACGAAAAAGGCGTGCGGCGGGTGTGCTGTAGCCAGTGGCTGGCTGGTGGGGGCGCAAGGGCCACGTGGGCGTCGGGCATGGGGTAGAGAGGCGACCCGTGAGAAACGACCCGACGCGTCCCGGTCGGGCGGCGGTGTCTTGGCTAGGCCGGCCCTGGAGGGAGGCCCAGGTGGCTGCTGCTTCCCTTCTCTTTTCTTTTTTTTTTACCAAAAGAAAAGAAAAGGAAAGCACAGGGAAAATAAGAGGAGATGGAGTAAAAAGAAAATATCCCCAAACTCCTGGAATTCTCCACTATTTTAATAAATTGCAATGGGCATTTTTAGAGGTAGAAAAATAAGACAAGTTTGGAAATATTTCAAACTTGTGTCATTTTTGAACCTGACCAAAACAACTTCAAATGAGGAGATTTTTGGCAGAGAGGTTTAATGCAAAGAGCAAGATTTGCAGGGAGAAGATGAACATTAATTGAGAAAGGAAAAGATAGCACTTGATAAGGAAAGAAGTAGAGGGAAGGAGGAGATGGGGATGCAAGTTTGAGAATGGAACATGCAACAACCTAACATGTGAGAGATCACAACAAACACATGATAAGAATGGAATGCAAGATGACAAGAGACACAAATGCAATATGGTAAAATGAGCAAAACAAAGAAAAGAGGAACCCACATAACCAAACAAGATGAGGCCAAGCATGACAAAACCCACAAGAATTGGATGAGGTCAAGTTGATATATAGCCCAAGAAGGAAAGTTTACATCCGGGGTGTTACAACACACCACCACTACAAGAGGATCTCGTCCCGAGATCTAGGACTGAAAGAACTCCGATATTCGAACGGAGGTGATCCTCGCGCCCCTGTGTAGCTTCTCGGTCTGAATGGTGTGACCACTTCACTTTCAGGAATTTGATTGACTTGTTGCGAGTCTTGCGCTCGGTTTCTTCAAGAATAGCAACGGGTGCTCATGATAAGAGAGATCTTCTTGAAGGTCAATCTCTTGAAGTTGATAGTGCGCTCAGAGTCTTGAAGCACTTGCGAAGTTGTGACACGTGGAACACATCGTGCACGCTTGCAAAGTTGGATGGAAGCTCGTTGATAGGCGAGATCGCCTCTCTTCCCAATAATCTTGAAAGGACCCACGTATCTAGGGGCAAGCTTCCTTTGATACCGGCGGCGAGTGCCTTTCATTGAGAGACGCGGAGGTAGACATGGCCTCCGATTTCAAAAAGTCACATCACGGTGCTTGTCATCATAATAGCTCTTCCGCGCGATTGCGCTGCTTTGAGATTCTCACGAATGACTTGGCACATTTCTTCCGCTTCGTGATCAAGTCATTGCCAAGAAGTTGGCGTTCACCTGTCTCAGACCAATTGAGAGGAGTACGGCACTTTCTGCCATAGAGAATTTCGAATGGGGCTTTGCCCGAACTCGCTTGGAAACTGTTGTTGTAGGAGAACTCAGCATATGGAAGACAATCTTCCCACTTCATACCGAAAGAAATGACACAAGCCCTAAGCATATATTCAAGGATTTGATTTACTCGCTCAACTTGGCCACTTGTTTGAGGATGGAAAGCTGTCTTGAACGAATGTTGGTGCCCATGGCCTTCTCAAAAGAATCCCAAAACTTGGAGGTAAAGATGCTGCCACGGTCTCAAGAGATCACTTGTGGAATGCCGTGCAAGGAGACAATCTCGAGGTGTATAGCTCGCCAACCGAGCTGCTGTGATGGATTCTTTGATAGGAAGAAAATGAGCCACTTTAGTAAGCTTGTCAATGACAACGAAGATAGCATCATTTCCACGCTTGGACTTTGGAAAACCAGTCACGAAGTCCATCTCAATATGATCAAACTTCCATTCAGGAATAGCAAGAGGTTGGAGGAGACCAGCTGGTCTTTGGTGTTCTGCTTTCACTCTTCTGCAGACATCACACTCATTCACGAATTGAGCAATTTCTCGCTTCATTCGAGTCCACCAATATGACTGCTTGAGGTCTTGGTACATCTTCGCATTTCCAGGATGAATGGATAGAAGCGAATTGTGAGCCTCGCTCATAATGACTTCTCAGAGATCACCCTTAGGAACCACAATCCGTCCTCAAAGAACAGAGTGTCTTTGTCATCAACGTGGAAGCACTTGTACTTGAAATGCCCTTGTCGATACCACGCTTCACCTTTTTCACCATGGCATCCAGAAGTTGAGCCTCACGAATCTGATCTTCCAAAGTAGGAGAGACTATGAGGTTGGCAAGAAAGCCTTGTGGAACAACTTGAAGATTCAGCTTGGAAAGCTTCACAGAGATCCGGTGAAAGGGCTTGAGGATTAGATTGCGATAAGCTTTCCGCTCAAAGCATCTGCAATGACATTGGCTTTGCCCGAGTATATTCAATACTTGGGTTGTACTCTTGAATCATTTCGACCCATCGAGTCTGCCTGAGGTTGAGGTTGGGCTGAGTGAAAATGTACTTGAGACTCTTGTGATCGGTGAAAATGTCCACTTTCCTTCCCAACAAGAGATGTCTCCACGTGATCAATGCATGGACAACTGCCGCCAACTCAAGATCGTGAGTGGGGTAGTTCTTCTCGTTGGGCTTCAATTGGCGAGAGGTATAAGCCACAACTCTTTTCTCTTGCATTAACACAGCACCGAGACCTTGAAGAGAAGCATCACAGAAAACTTCAAATGGCTTGGATTCATCAGGAGGAGTCAATACAGGAGTTGTGACGAGTTTCTCTTTGAGGGTATTGAAAGCAACGTCACATTCAGGAGACCAGACATACTTCACATGCTTCTGAAGGAGGTTGGAAAGAGGCTTTGCAATCTTGGAGAAATTCTCAACTAATCTTCGCAATAGCTTGCAAGACCAAGAAAGTCATGGAGCTGCTTGACATTCCGAGGAGGTTCCCAATTCACAATTGCGGACACCTTCTCGGGATCAACAATGATGCCCTTGGCGAGATGATATGACCAAGATAAAGCACTTCATCAAGCCAAAATTCACATTTGGAGAACTTAGCATAGAACTGATACTCTCGAGCTTGTCTAGCACCAATCGCAAATGTTTGGCATGATCCTTCTTATTTTTGGAGAAGACCAAAATATCATCGTGATAGACCAAGACGAATTCATTGGTGTAGGGGTTGAATATGAAGTTCATCATCCGAGAGAATGTTGGAGGAGCATTGACGAGGCCGAAAGACATGACAAGATATTCATAAGAACCAAAGCTTGTTCAATGCTGTCTTGGGAATATCTTGTTCACGAATGCTAATCTGATGATACCCCATAATGAAGGTCAAGCTTGAGAACAACAGTAGCACCTTTTAGTTGCTCGAAAAGCTCATTGATGTTGGGAAGTGGATACTTGTTCTTGATTGTCTTCTTATTCAATGGACGGTAATCGACACAAAGTCGGTCCGTGCCATCCTTCTTCCGGACAAAAGAACACCACAACCCCAAGGAGATGAACTCGGTCCGATCAAACACAGACGCTCTTGTTCATCGAGCTGCTTCTTCAATTCCTCACTCATCAGGTCCAAGCTTGTATGGACGCTTGCAAACGGGTTCAAAGCTGTGCTCAAGATCGATAACGAACTCAATCGCCGATGAGGAGGCATACCCGGAAGCTCTTCGGAAAGACATCTTGGTACTCACAAACGACTGGAATCTGAGAGATAGCATTCAGTTCGCCCTTCTCATTGAGATAAAACAACCGAATGGTTTCATCACGAGTGGCATAGATGATCACATCATTAGAAGAGTGAGTCAATTGAATTTCCCTGGCAGCACAGTCAAGCTGAGCTTTGTGCTGATAAAGCCAGTCCATTCCGAGAATAAGATCAATGTCCGAGTCACCAAGAACAACTGGTTTAGAAAGAGATCTATAATCGCCCATCTTGATAGAAACATCCGGGACGCAAACATTAGATGTCATTTGCTTACCCGGGGACACAATCTTCAACGGAATAGGAATCTTTTCTGTCACAAACTCATGCTTGGCAACAAAAGGTCTCGAAATGAAAGAAAGCGATGCACCAGTGTCAAAGAGAACTTTTGCAGGAATATCATTAACTGAGAGATTACCCATGATCACATCTGAAGAATCCTCTGCCTGAGCTGCATTCATCATATTGACCTTGGCATACTTTGGATTATGCTTTACCACTGCATTGCTTGAAGATTTCACAGGAGGAGGAGGCGGAAGACGCCTCTGGTTGAAGCACTTGTTCGCATAGTGACCCTTCTGCTGACACTTGTTGCAAGTGACCTCAGAGAGCGGACGGTGGTAAGGAGCACTTGACCTTGGAGCTTGAGAATTAGACTTGTTCGATAGCTTGGGTTGGGTGGGTGGGAAGATCCACGGCCACCTGAGTTCTTCTCACCGTAAGGCCGACGGAACGGAGGAAGGGGCAGTAAAACTTCGCTGCTTAGCTGCCACTTGAGAGGACGAAGAGGACTGAACTGCATCCCCGATTCTCTTCTTAGAAGCCTCACATTTGAGCTGGGCAGCTTCTTGCTTCAGAGCCATGTTGTAGAAATCATCATACTTATCTGGCTCAAACAGCACAAGAGGTAATTGCATATCTTCTCTCGCACCACCTCTCGAATTGATAGATCATACTCTTTTCATCGTGCGTCCTTGCTTAGCAAAACGAGCGAGCTTAGAACTGGATATTGTATTGATAGATGACATGGTGCCCTGCTTGAGATTGCGGAACTCCTCACGCTTGCTCTCAACAACACTCTTCGAATGTGATGAGCTCAAATCACGGAACTCATCCTGTAATGACACGACCTCCTCTCGAATCTTTGTATTGCTGGTACCACTCAGCAGCTTGATCCTTGAGTTGAAACGATGCAAACTTGACAAAGTCCTCAGGTCTGACATTGCTACAGTCAAAGTGCTTGCAGATATCCACTAACCAATCGTCAGCGTCTGTGGCCTCGACACAGAAACTGAAAGACTTCGGCTGATTAGCGAGGAACTGACTGAGAGTAGCAAAGTGTGGCTGATAGTTGCCTTGACCTTGATTGCCTTGATTGCCTTGCCCTGAGTACGCTTCTTGCAAGAGCTGGAAAATCATCGAGCATTGGCATTGGTGGCTGCCATGATAGCTTGCCGTGCCTCCGGAGGCGAGGTGGAGGTGGAGGTGGAGGGTCTGATCGATCCCCATCATTGCGATCCGGATTCGACGCCACATTGAGCCATCCTCAAGAGGGTGACATCCGTTAGTCCTTTGATAGACAAATTGATAAGTAGAATCAACGGATAGAAATTGCAACATATAGTCTTCACAATAAACATTCGAACAAGAATGAACGAATGAATTCCAAAGTTAATCATCACACGTCCAATAAGGTGAGAAGCCACTTAGAAAAAGATATGGGAACAACATCTGTCTTAGAAACAAATCGAATATCACAACTGAAACAAATGATTGGCTTCTAGAATGAGCCGGAACAAACACATGATAGAGATTTCGCCCAAAGTGTTCGTGGTGGGGCCCACACGGACACGACGTATAGCGGACGTCACGAATGACTAACAAGACGTCCCCGAATCAGCATAGCCAAGGATTCTTTAAGATGTCTCGCGACCACTGTAAATCGACCGTGAATGGGCGGACCACTAAACTTTGAACCCCAATCTCAAATCATACATCTGTCGGAAAGAATATCCTGTAAGCTACTAGAATTCCCACCTATAAACTCCCGAAACTTTCTGGTTATGCAATCTGGTGTTGGGGATACAGGGGACACAAAATATATCACCCAAACTAACAATACCTAGATCCAGCTGTATCCATCCGTCAACACATAACCAAGAAATCCTGGCTAGGCCGGCCCTGGAGGGAGGCCCAGGTGGCTGCTGCTTCCCTTCTCTTTTCTTTTTTTTTTACCAAAAGAAAAGAAAAGGAAAGCACAGGGAAAATAAGAGGAGTTGGAGTAAAAAGAAAATATCCCCAAACTCCTGAATTCTCCACTATTTTAATAAATTGCAATGGGCATTTTTAGAGGTAGAAAATAAGGACAAGTTTGGAAAATTTCAAACTTGTGTCATTTTTGAACCCTGACCAAAACAACTTCAAATGAGGAGATTTTTGGCAGAGAGGTTTAATGCAAAGAGCAAGATTTGCAGGAGAAGATGAACATTAATTGAGAAAGGAAAAGATAGCACTTGATAAGGAAAGAAGTAGAGGGAAGGAGGAGATGGGGATGCAAGTTTGAGAATGGAACATGCAACAACCTAACATGTGAGAGATCACAACAAACACATGATAAGAATGGAATGCACGATGACAAGAGACACAAATGCAATATGGTAAAATGAGCAAAACAAAGAAAAGAGGAACCCACATAACCAAACAAGATGAGGCCAAGCATGACAAAACCCACAAGAATTGGATGAGGTCAAGTTGATATATAGCCCAAAAAGGAAAGTTTACATCCGGGGTGTTACAGTAGGGGGCGCTGGTTGGCCTTCTCCTTCTATAAATGGGGAGGGGGGCAGAGGCCCCGTTGCCCATCTCTTCCCATTCCGCTCGCTTCTCCCCCTTGCTCCATTGCCAGCAGCGACACCAATGGCGCCCATCCGAAGGTTTCCTACTGTGGAGAAAGGAAAGACCCCCCCCCCCCTCGACGGGCCGGGGCCGCTCCCGCCAAAGAAGAGGCCGGTCCACCGCAGCGACGCGGCAGCGATGCAGGTGGTGACGAGGCCTTGGTGTGAGCGGCCTCCTCCTGGGTACCCGTTGCCCTTGTACGCCCAAGCCAAAGGCTCAGGAGGAAGAAGCGGCGAGCGGCGGCGCGCACCCCGCGGCCATGGTCATCGTACCACGGTGGCGCGCGTTGCTGCCCCTGGAGTCCATGCTGCGTACTCTTTGCGCGAGCTGGTGCTGTGGGCAGCGATGCCCCCAAGCACCTGGATCCTCTTCCCTTCCTTCTTCTCTGCCGAGATGCCGCCGAGGGGGGCCCTTGCGCTTTGGCTATAGCACACCGACTGCAACACGCCGACGACTGGAGCGGAGGTTGAAGCCATCTCCTCGGGCAAGATCTTTATGACCCGAGGCTGGGGCGAGGTCGCCCGAGTGTGTCGTGCGGAGGGCGCCCTCACAATCCACTTCGAGTATGATGGCGCTTCCACGTTGCTCTTCAAGGTCTTTGACACCGAAGGCCGCCGTCTGGAGTGCTGCTCCGGGAGGGGTCGGCAGGTTGACGCTGCAGCAGAGGCAGGGCCTGCTGTCCGCGTCTCCAGCGGCTCCTCCGGAGGCCGCAACAACGCTTGGGAGTCCAGCGATTCTCCCGAGCTCTACGAGACTCCGGAGACGAGCGACAACAGCTACGTGCCTCCAAGCTCTCGCCGAGCCCGGAGGAGGGCTGCAGCGGCCGGCTGCCGCTGCCGCTGATCTGGATCATGTTGGCGCCAGCCTCTGGTGGCCCACTGTTGATGATGGCGTCAGCTGTAGGGGCTCGTGTAGATAGGACTCCTTGAAGCTTTTCCCTTTTGTTTCCTATGAAGAATCGAGAGGTACCCCGTGGGGGCATGCAAAGGGTATGTAATGTCTTTTGTCGATATCACCCTTATTATGAACTTGCGCGGGCGCTAGTCCTGCTTTGGCTTGGTCTCCCCTTTCTATCCTCGCGATGACTTGGTGCTCTACGCTGACAGGTTCCGGTCCCCAGGTAGGCTGCAGCTGTTGCTGGTATGCCAGGTCGCGTGCCGTGGTCAAGGCCAGGAGGTGAGCGGCCCGAGGTCCAAGAGTTCCTGAGGCGCGATGCTCAGGAGGTCCCCTTTAGCGCTCAAGAAGCCGTCGGGAGGTCAAAAGGGGGTTGACGTTGCCGCGGCAGGGCTGCGGCTAGTGTGGTTCCTAGGCCTTAGTGATTTTAGCCAACCCGGGCGTGAGACTTATCTTGACGGTCCGGGGTCGATTCCTTGCGATGCGCCAGATTCATGCGTAGGTGTCCGTAGCACAGCTAGCCTGGGACCATACGAGCCTCCTATTCTCCATGTTCTCCTATGTGCTCTACGTCCTCAGGTCCCGGCCCTCGAGCGAGCTCAGCCGCCACTGGTATGCCAGGTCGCGATGTCGTGGTCAAGGCCAGGGGGTGAGGGCTGGAGAGCCAGTAAGAGCTCCTGAGTCGCGATGCTCAGGAGCCCCCCTTTTAATGCGCAAGTGGATTGCATGAGAGAAGAGGGAGCTCGCGGTGCCGCTTGCCATCATCCTTAGGGAATTCCTGCAAGCCAGCATAAGGAGAAACACAACTCACCATTATGTTTGCTGGTCTGCTACCGGTTGCTCCGCGAGGAGATGAAGGCACTGAGGGCCTGGTGAGGTGACGTCGTGGGGGCGTGCATGAGCCGAGCTCGACCGCCAGTTTGTCGACGTTCTTTGGGGCGGACCCGAGCACAAGCGTCGTGCCGGTGTGAGCAGCTCCCGTGGTGGGTGACAATCAAGCAGGTGATAGTCATAGATAGATTAAGCATGGAAACAAACTGGCTCAAGTAAATGCAGGGAAGATACATGCCACTGGGTCAGGCCCGAGCGGCTTGGGGATGATGCAGCCCGAGGGGCACCCCCAACAAGGTAAGCTAAAGACGTAAAAAGGGATACATGCCACAGGGACGGACCCACGCAGCCTGGGAATGATGCAGCCCGAGGGGCGCTCCCAGCTAAATAAACTTGGAAAATGTCACCGGGTTCTGTTGATGAAGGGATGTTGAGGCAGCCAAAGGTACGCGGCGAAGGGGTTGCTCCTCACGAGCCGCTGGGGCCCTGAGCCTCGGGAGGCTCTGGGGGTCCAGGCGGTTCCTTGAGGACCGTCTCCATCTTCGTCAGGACGGCGTGGTGCCTGGCCCCCTGGGACGCCAGGACACGCCACAGGTTGCTCTGATAGGCGGATGCCACGCTCGGCAGGCCGAAGGGCATGCGAACATAGCTGTGCGGCGGGCCTTCGCAGTGTCCCACACGCGAAGGCCTGAAGACCTCCTGAGACGCGGCCCGGTTGAGCCCTCGGACGTTGATGCAGACGTGCAGCCCAGCATCCTTGCCTGGATGGGGAGCTGCGCCCGGTGAGCGACGGTCACCGCACACGGCTCTTGCGTCCTACAGTTCCTGATTGGTCTTGGTAATGAACTCCTGAGCGGTGAGCGCTCCTCGCCTGGTGTCCTCCTGAGGGAGACGTGCCGCGAAGCACGCCTCCAAGTGGTGCCCGAGCACCTCCAACGTGACGTTGGCAAGGTCTGGGGCCCTCCAAAAGAGAGCCCCCAAGCGCTGCCCAAGGAGGGCACCGGGCGCGCCTGCCTATGAGAGGGAGGGAGGCGCCCTAGGCGCGGGAGCTGATCCTGATGAGGTACCTTTCGCGACGCCACCCTCCTGAGGTCCTTCACGGAGTAGTTGCTTATTCTTCTTGGGGACAGCCTCAGGAGGGTATCGAGCTGCGCTGTTGTCGGGGTGTTCGATTGACGCTGCTAGGAAGGCGCGCTCGAGGGAGCACACCGCATCTCTTTCTTCACATGGGACTATGATGATCCCGCCGCTGCCTGGCATCTTGAGGACGTTGTAGCCGTGGTGCATCACCGCCATGAACTTTGCCAGGGCTGGATACCCAAGGATGGCATTGTATGGCAGACGGATGTGCCTGACGTCGAAGTCGATGAGCTCGGCGCGGTAGTTGTTGCGTTCTCCGAAGGTGACAGGGAGGCGGACCTGCCCTATCGGTGTGGTGGAACCGTCGGTCA
This sequence comes from Aegilops longissima, assembly GCA_021605205.1. NCBI lineage: Eukaryota > Viridiplantae > Streptophyta > Magnoliopsida > Poales > Poaceae > Aegilops > Aegilops longissima. The sequence goes on along the minus strand of JAHIAM010001355.1, from coordinate 46,807 downwards.
CTCCTGAGAAAGGCTTGGTAGGTTGAAGCTGGTCGTAGGGCACTTGCAGGTTGTTTAACGTGTCGACGGACAAGACGTTGAGTCCTGCGCCGTCGTCGATGAGGGTCTTGGTGACTTGTATGTTGCTGATGACGGGCGAACAAAGCATCGGGAAAACGCCAGCAGTGGCCGCACACTTAAGCTAATCTGCCGAACTGAAAGTGATGGCGCACTTGGACCACCTGAGCGGGCATGTGGCCTTGAGCTTGGGGAGGACTGCGTTCACCTCGCGGGCAAACTGCTTGAAGATTCGCTGTGAGGCTGGGGCTTGAGCCCCGCCCAAGATGCAGGCGATAGCACGCGGCTCTTGGAAGCCCCCAGCCCCCTCATCTTGATGGTGGTCATCGTTCCTTCTTGGCGGTGGCGGCAACGGAGGAAGCCCAGCATTTCCCTGAGGACGGTCCTCGCGAGACTGATCCCTTCAGGTGCCCTCGCGAGGCTGATCCTGCCAGCAGTCCTCACGAGGCCGGTTGCGCCACTCCTGGCGTGGGCCACGGTCGTCCCAGCGTCCTCTTCCATGTCCTCCTCCTCGGCCATAGCCCCGGTCGTTGTGCTCGGGGCGTCGACCAAAAAGCGTCCATCGCGAATGGCCCTGAACTCCTGACAATCATTGGTGTTGTGGTTGTGCACGTTGTGGAAGCTGAAGAACGGTCGGCTGCTCTTGGATGACTCGAGCTGGTCCCTCCCACGCTTCGAGTTCGGCTCTGCCGCGAGCACGGCTGCTCCCTTGCGCTTCACGTCCTTGGCCTTGGCTTTCTTCTCCTCCAGGTCGGTAGCTGGGAGCTCGAGAAGGGAAAGGCGCCCTTCCTCAGCCCTTGCGCACTTGGTCGCCAGGTTGAACAGCTCCAGGGATGTGCACCGCTCCTTGTGGATGGCGAGCTCCTCCTTCATCTTGACGTCGCGAACGCCGTCGGAGAACGCCGAGATGATGGCCTCGCCCGTCACCTTGGGGATCTTGAGACGAACGTTATTGAAGCACTAGATGTACTTCTAGAGGGTCTCTCCTGGTTGTTGCTTGACGTGGCGCAGATCACCCGCGGCCGGGGGGCGGTCGCGAATGCCCATGAAGTTGGCGACGAAGCGGTCGCGCATCTTGTTCCAGGAGGAGATCGAGCCTGGAGGCAGGTTTAGGAGCCACGAACGAGCACCGTCTTTGAGCGCCATGGGGAACCAGTTCGCCATGACTTTCTCGTCGCTGTTGGCCGCCTCGATGCTCAACTCGTATAGCTACAGGAACTCCGCGGGGTCGGCGGTGTCGTCGTAGCGCGGAGGCAGGTCTGGCTTGAACTTTCCCGGCCAGGCGACGCTACGCAGCTCAGGGGTGAAGGCGCGGCAACCGGCCGTGGTCATCGGGGCCCGTCTTGGAGGTGGAGCTTGGTCTTCGTGCCCGCGCGCCGCCACGGCAAGCGGCGCAGGGGCCTGTCGCAGCAAGCAATCCTAATGTGGCGGTGCGGGGAGCGGTGGAGCGTTCTCTCGCGGGCGAGGGACTTCTTGGCAATTTCCTTCTTCGCGCACGGGCGCCGGACACGGTGGGTCGCGCCGCGGAGCCGCGCGCCTTGGCGCCAGGGCGCCTTCTTGGTACAGAGGTGGTGGAGGTGCTCCGTGAGCTACGTCGCCCGTAGCTGGCGGCGGACGAGGCAGCGAGAGGGACGGTGCAGGGGAGCCCCCTGCGGCCCTGACAAGCTTGGCGATGCGGTACAGCCAGTTCTCGTAGAGGTCGTCGATGGGGCGGTAGCACAGGAGTTCACGCGCCATGCACAGCGCGGCCTGCGCGTCCATGGGAGCGCGACGGGCATGAGACGATGAGCCGGCCGGGGTCAGCGATGGAGTGGCGGTGTGGTCGTCCCGCCGCACCGAGGGGTGCAGCGAGGAGGCTTGCTGCTCGTTCCCCGCCGGGCCGATGGCGGCGTTGACGGCAGGCGACGGAGAACGCCGAGGTGGCCCACCGATGGGAGCTGTCTCGGTGGTGCCGGTGGCGAGGGCGGCCCTGCGCTCAGCGCGGGATCGGGGGCGTCCGCCATTGATGCGACGAAGCGATGGGACGCGGATCACGGAAGGAAAACTCCGGCGCACCCCTACCTGGCGCGCCAAATGTCGGATCTCGGGTTCCGGCAAAACTCTTAAGGTTCAAACTCTGGGGTGTGCGCGAAGATCTCTCCCTCACAAGTTACGCCCTCACACGCTTCGCGATCTCTAGGCTAGCTCGACGAACTTGCAACAGAAGGGACACAAGATTTATACTGGTTCGGGCCACCGTTGTGGTGTAATACCCTACTCCAGTGTGGTGGTGGTGGATTGCCTCTTGGGCTCAGGATGAACAGTACAATGGGAAGAACAGCCTCCTGAGGAGAGGTGCTCTTGTGCTTGGTGAACTTGAGGGCATGTGGGGATTGCTCTCTTCCTTCCCTCCTACTGTGGTGGCTAGTCCTATTTATAGAGGCCCCGGTCCTCTTCCCAAATATTGAGCGGGAAGGGATTCCACAACGGCCAATTTGAAACGGTACAACTAGTACAGCTTATCCTGACAGAAGTAGTCTTCGCCTGCCAAAGGCTCTAGTGGTGACGCCGCCTTGGGTTCCACAGTGACCTTCGTCCTGCCGTCCTGCTGGTCTTGGTCTCGTTGCACCGATAGGGAAACCTTTGCTTGACGCCTCGGTACTCCTCGCCTGCGCTTGCCCCCTTAGCACCAAAGAGGAAACAAGGACACTGCGTGTGCTGGCGCCCGGCTGATCTCGATCGTCATGGCTCACATCACGAGAACCTCGCGAGGTTTGCCTTGCCTTGATCTCTCCACCCCTCGCGAGCCAGCCTGGTGAGGCCGCTCCCGAGGAGGTCTTGTGTCGTCCGCCTCGCTAGGCTTGGCCCCTCACGAGGGTCTTGAAAGCTTGTCGGTGAAGATGGGTCGTACGGGCCCGCTCGCAGAGCCACGCCGTGGGCCGCAGGCAGGCAAGTCTGGTGACCCCCGTTCCCAGAACGCCGATAGTAATCTAACCATGGACCGAACCCCTTGATACTTCTCCGTCGTATCTACTTCTCCTAATGCTTTTGCTCTCATTTTGGACTCTAACTTGCATGATTTGAATGAAAATAACCCGGACTGATGTTGTTTTCAGCAGAACTACCATGGTGTTGTTTTTTTCCAGAAATAAAAGTTCTCGGATTGGAACGAAACTTTTTGGATAATTATTTTATAATAAAAGAAAAATATTGGAGCCAAGAACCACCGGAGGGGGGCCCTGATGGGCACAAGACACCAGCCCCCCCCCCCTCTGGCGCCCTGGTGGATTGTGCCCACCTGGTGGCCCCGCAGGCCCTAATTCCGACACTATAAAATCCTATTTTTGGGGGGAAATTAGAGAGGAAGTTTCATCGCATTTCATGGAGCCGCCACCACCTCCTGTTCTTCATCGAGAGGGCAGATCTGGAGTCCGTTCAGGGCTCCGGAGATGGGGATCATTGATCTTTGTCATCACCAACCCTCCTTCATCAACAATTACATGATGCTCCCCACAGGGAGTGAGTAATTCCTTCGTAGGCTTGCTGGTCGGTGAGGAGTTGGATGAGATTCATCATGTAATCGAGTTAGTTTTGTTAGGGCTTGATCCCTAGTATCCACTGTGTTCTGAGATTGATGTTGTTATGACTTTGTCATGCTTAGTGCTTGTCACTTTGGGCCCCGCTACCATGATTTCAGATCTGAATCGTTTTTGTTTTGAACATTACATTTATGTTCTTGATACGATCTTGCAAGTCATATTCACCTATTACGTGTTATGATCCATAAACCCAAGTGTGATAGTAATTGGGATATTTTCCGGTGATGATCGTAGTTTGAGGAGTTCATGTATTCACTATGTGTTAATGCTTTGTTCCGATTCTCTATTAAAAGGAGGCCTTAATATCCCTTAGTTTCCTCATGGACCCCGCTGCCACGGGAGGGTAGGACAAAAGATGTCATACAAGTTCTTTCCATAAGCACATATGACTATTTACGAATACATGCCTACATTATATTTATGAACTAGAGCTAGTCTTGCATCGCCCTAGGTTATGACTGTTATATGATGAATATCATCCAACTAATCCACCGATCCAATGCCTACGAATTTCCTACATATTTTTCTTGCTAAGTTACTATTGCTGTTGTTAATGTTACACTTGCTACAAAATCATTGCTATCACTGTTACCGTTACTACTACTGTTACCACTGCTATCAAAACTATCATATTACTGTGCTACTGATCACATTGCTGTAGATATTTAATCTCCAGGTGTGGTTTAATTGACAACTCATCTGTTAATACTTACAAATATTTTTTGGCTCCCTTGTGTTGAATCTATAAATTTGGGTTAAATACCCTACCCTCGAAAACTGTTGCGATCCCATATACTTGTGGGTTATCAAGACCTTTTTCTGGCACTATTGCCGGGGAGCATAGCTACATTTGTTGAGTCACTCGGGATTATTATCTATTTGTCACTATGAAGAATCTGAAGGATGCCAAAACCATGATTTTCCCTCTAAGACGTGGGGAGGTAAGGCACTGCCATCTAGCTCTGCACTTAATTCACGTTCTATTTTGAGTAAACTTGCAACACTAGCACATGCTATAAATCCTGATATGTTGCAAGTTATTAATGATGCTACTTCTGCTATGAATGATACTCATGATGATGCTAGTACCTTGCTTGATGATAATGTGCCACAAGGTGAATTTCTTGGTGAACAATTTGCTAGAGCTAAAGATATTGAGAATGCTGAAACTGATGAAATTACTGAAACTGATGAAGTACTTGAAACTGAAAATCTTGAAACACCTATTAGACCTAGCTCTCCTAGATATGAAATGCCAAAGATACCTGAATGTTATGTTATGGATGAGGAGATAGCTAGAGACTTTCTTGCTTGCAATGATAGAGATGATCTTAAAAATTATTTTGCAAATTCAAAGAAAAATCTTTAAATGCTAGAACGAAATGTGATCCTAAGTTTGCTACTTCAAATATCTTTGTTACTGATAAGGGTTATGAATTCTCTGTCGACCCAGAGTTAATTACTTTAGTTGAATCTGATCCTTTCCATGGTTATGAAACTGAAACTTGAAAGGAATATGCCCTAGAGGCAATAATAAAGTTGTTATTTATATTTCCTATATCATGATAAATGTTTATTATTCATGCTAGAATTGTATTAACCGGAAACTTAGTACATGTGTGAATACATAGACAAATAGAGTGTCACTAGTATGCCTCTACATGACTAGCTCGTTGAATCAAAGATGGTTAAGTTTCCTAGCCATAGACATGAGTTGTCATTTGATTAACGGGGTCACATCATTAGAGAATGATGTGATTGACTTGACCCACTCCGTTAGCTTAGCACTTGATCTTTTAGTACGTTGCTATTGCTTTCTTCATGACTTATACATGTTCCTATGACTATGAGATTATGCAACTCCCGAATACCAGAGGAACACCTTGTGTGCTATCAAACGTCACAACATAACTGGGTGATTATAAAGATGCTCTGCAGGTGTCTCCGAAGGTGTTTGTTGGGTTGGCATAGATCGAGATTAGGATTTGTCACTCCGAGTATCGGAGAGGTATCTCTGGGCCCTCTCGGTAATGCACATCACTATAAGCCTTGCAAGTAATGTAACTAATGATTTAGTTGCAGGATGATGCATTACGGAACGAGTAAAGAGACTTGCCGGTAACAAGATTGAACTACGTATTGAGATACCGACGATCGAATCTCGGGCAAGTAACATATCGATGACAAAGGGAACAACGTATTTTGTTATGCGGTTTGACCCATAAAGATCTTCGTAGAATATGTAGGAGCCAATATGAGCATCCAGGTTCCACTGTTGGTTATTGACTGGAGATGAGTCTCGGTCATGTCTACATAATTCTCGAACCTGTAGGGTCCGCACGCTTAACGTTCGGTGACGATCGGTATTATGAGTTTATGTTTTTTGATTTTTGATGTACCGAAGGTTGTTCGGAGTCCCAGATGAGATCAGGGACATGACGAGGAGTCTCTAAATGTTCGAGACATAAAGATCGATATACTGGAAGGCTATATTCGGACATCGGAAAGGTTCTGAGTGGTTCGAGTACCGGCGAGTTACGAGAATTCGCCGGGGAGTATATGGGCCTTATTGGGCTTTATGGGAGAGAGAGAGAGGCAGGCCGCCCCCCCCCCCCAAGGTCGAGTCCGAATTGGACTAGGGGGAGGGGCGGCGCCCCCTCCTTCCTTCTCTTCTCTCTTCCCCTTCCTTCTCTCCTACTCCTACTACTTGGAAGGGGGGAATCCTACTCCCGGTGGGAGTAGGACTCCCCAGGGCGTGCCATAGTAGAGGGCCGGCCCTCCCCCTCCTCCACTCCTTTATATACGGGGGAGGGGGCACCCCATAGACACACAAGTTGATTGTTCCAAGCCGTGTGTGGTGCCCCCCTCCACCATAATCCACCTCGGTCATATCGTCGTAGTGCTTAGGCGAAGCCCTGCGCCGGTAGCTTCATCATCACCGTCATCACGCTGTCGTGATGACAAAGCTCTCCCTCGAAGCTCTAATGGATCGTGAGTTCGCGAGACGTCACCGAGTTGAACATGTGCAGATCGCGGAGGTGCCGTATGTTCGGTACTAGGATTGGTCGATCGTGAAGACGTACGACTACATCAACCGCGTTGTCATAACGCTTCTGCTTTCGGTGTACGAGGGTACGTGGACAACACTCTCCCCTCTCGTTGCTATGCATCACCATGATCTTGCGTGTGCGTAGGAAATTTTTTGAAATTACTACGTTCCCCAACAAAACTGTTGTGGCACACCTTGCTAAATTAAATGATATAGCCACCCTATTTGCTCATCATGAGAAAATTCGCTACTATTATATCCTCAAATTATTTCAGTTCTCATTAAAGGGTGATGCTAAGATATGGTACAATACTCTAGCTCCTGGTTGTGTGCGTAGTCCCTAGGACATGATTTATTACTTCTCTGAAAAATATTTTCCTGCTCATAAGAAACAAGCTGCCTTATAGGAAATATTTAACTTTGTGCAAATTGAAGAAGAGAGTCTCCCACAAGCTTGGGGGAGGCTTCTCCAAATGCTTAATGCTTTGCCTGATCATCCACTTAAGAAAAATGAAATACTTGATATGTTCTATAATGGATTAACCGATGCTTCTAGGGACTTCCGAGATAGATGTGCTGGTTGTCTTTTCGGGGAACGAACTGTTGAACAAGCTGAGGAATTATTGAACAACATATTGAAAAATTATGATGATTGGACTCTTCCTGAACCACCACCTAAACCCACCTCGAAGAAGAGAGGTATCTTATTTCTCACTCCTGAAGATATGCAAGAGGCAAAGAAATGTATGAAGGAAAAAGGTATTAAATTTGAAGATGTCAAAAATTTACCTCCTATTGAAGAAATACATGGACTTGACATACCACCACCACAGGTGGTAGAGGTAAATTTTTTAATGAAAATTGATGAAAATGACATCCCTCACAATATGCATCCTAGCCAATGCCTTTATGAGTTTGATAACTACATTAGGAAACAAGATCACTTCAATGCAAATGTTATGAAACAATTGAAATACAATTCTGATACGATTGCTTGCTTGAGTAACTTGTTATTTAGAATCACTAATGATTTTAGAGGTGTAGGAAAACATGCCTCTATGGTTCATACTCAGTTGGAACAAGTTGCTAAATCTCAAAGAGAATTGCTTAATGAAATGAACAATAACATAAATGACCATGTTGTTAGAGTAATGACTAGAGGAGGTAGAATGACTCAGGAACCACTTTGTCCTGAGGGACACCCTAAGAGAATTGAACAAGACTCTCAAAGAATTAATACTGATGCACCTAGTCCATCTAAAAAGAAGAAGAAAAATAAAAATGATAGGACTTTGCATACCTCTAGTGAACCTGGAATAGAAAAACCTCCTGAAGCTAATAATGATGTTTCTATTTCTAATGCTGAAACTCAATCTGGTAATGAACATTCACCTTGTGTTAATGAAAAAGATAATGATGATGTTCATGAAGACACTCAAGTAGACAATGATGAAGAACCAGATAATGATGTTGAGACAGAACTTGTTGTTGATTTTTATAACCCACAACCTAAAAATAAAAGATATGATAAAAGAGACTTTGTGGCTAGAAAACATGGTAAAGAAAGAGAACCATGGGTTCAGAACCATGCCCTTTCCACCCAAACCAACTAAGAAAAAAGATGATGAAGAATTTCAACGCTTTTCTGAAATGCTTAGGCCAGTCTTTTTGCGCACTCGCTTAACTGATATTTTAAAGATGGCCCCTTATGCAAAATACATGAAAGACATCATCACTATTAAGAGAAGGATACCAGAAGATGAAATCTCCATCATGCTTGCTAATTATTCTTTTAAGGATGGAGTACCTAAAACACTTAGAGATCCAGGAATACCAACTATACCTTGCTCCATCAAAAGAAATTATGTTAAAACTGCTTTGTGTAATTTAGGAGCTGGTGTTAGTGTTATGTCTTTCTCTTTATATAAAAGACTTGATTTGAACACACTCATACCTACTGAAATATCTTTGCAAATGTGTGACTCCCGGATAGTTAAACTACAGTAATCCAATGCTAATTTTGCCACGTCATCATTTACTGTTGCTAAGTCCCACGTTGATTCAAGTCAATTTAAAAATTCAAATTGCGAGTGAGAAAACAGTTCTTCAAATGGTCAAACAAAAATGTTTACAATATTATAAATAATCCCCTGGTATTTTTCAAAGAGGAACCAACATTAAATGGAACTTTAAATTACCCCTAGAAATATTTTAGTGGATCAGTGGAATTAAATAAACACCTTTTAGTTCAAATATAAATTCGAACAGTTTCGAGTGACCTCAAAACCTTTTTTTGTGCAGCCCTGTAACATAGACTAGTATTTATGTGCTAAGTTTCACAATTAACAATAATCATCTGACCGCAAAAGATAATTGCAAATATTGGAGAAAACTACAAAACAATAAATAAAATAAAAAGATAAGGCCTGCACTACTGTGCACTTGTAGCCCAGTGCTACAGTGCCAGCCCAAGCCCACAGTGGCCTTTTCCCCACCTCTGTACAGAGTCATGGAGGCCATGGCGTGGTGGATGCATGCCCGCCGTCCAGGCCGACGACTGACGCCGTGTCGAGCATCCGACGGAACCGCGCGATGGATAAGAACACCCTGCACGCCCTGGACAAACCCAAGATGCGTTCCCCTCACCCTCGCCTCGCTCTCTCCCTCACAGTACCCCACCGCGTCGCTGCCGCCATGGTCGTCATCGTCGTCGCGGCCACCGACTTCCCCGGCGCCTGAAAAGCTGTCCAGGAGCTTCCCCACCTTCGTCTCCTTCGACTACGTCCACCAAATCGAGTTGAGCCGCCCCGTGAGCTCGCCATCGAGCACATCTTCGTCGCGTACATCACTGGCGACCGACGTTGTTTGCCGCTACTCCGGTCCATCCCCGGCCTCCCCGAGCTCATCATCGAACTCGCGGTGAGCTTCTCCTCCGGATCCTCTCTTCCCCGGTCTCGATCTGTGCCATATGCCACCGCCCCGCCCCCATGGCCGAAGCTCGCCATGGTCGTGTCTGTGTTCCTTTGCGCTCGTAGCGCTGCAGTCCGCGCTCCCGCGCGACTCCTGACCGCGCCTACCCGCGCTGCTGCTGGCCAAGGCCGCCGCCACCGCCCGGGGCCACCTCGCCGGACCGCCGCACCACCGCTCCATGCCTCCTCCCAGGCGCCCCCCTACTCGACTGGATCGGGGAGGGGCCAGAACCCGCGCCGCCCTGAGCCAGCGACGCCGGCGCCCATCCCCGGCGCCGCCTCGTCGCTGCTGTGCTCCGCCACCTCGTCGTCGCCGCTCCATCGCCTCTCCCTTGCCGACGCCAACGCGCCCCGTCGCCCCCCCTTCCCTGCTCGCAAGTGAGCGCCGCCGTCCCCCTTCGCCCCCTCTCTCCCTGTGTCTCCCCGGTCACTATCACATCCCTAGTGCTGGTATGCTCAAGGCTAGCTAGTCATTGTGCATCATGTTTAAATTCCATTTAATTTTGAAATGGGGATTTGTGAAACCCTCAGAATAACTTTTGGAAATGACCTAAATAAAAATTGCTCCAAAAGGTCCAAGAAAATGCTCATGTGGCCCTCTGAAAATATTGGACAGAGATAATAATCAAACCAATATTTTTGGGAGTTCATAAGTATTTATATTTGGGCATTTGGAATTAATGCATACCTAATTGCATTGGATATATATTATTATATTTATAAAATATTGTCCAAAAATTGTGCCTTTTGTTGAGGAGCTCTGGAATAATATAAATAGCTCCTATAAAAATTGGCATAATTAAATAAAGTGATTTGGTATTTTAAATAAATCAAACAAATGTCGAATATTAAAAAAGAAACAAAATAGGTAAAACCCACCTAACTTACATGGCTTGGCGCTGTGTGTGGCTGGCCCAGCTGACCCAAAGAGGCCAGCCCACCGACCGGCAAGCGCCACCCGTCCCCTTCCTCGCGCCCAGAGGATGAGGCACTGGCCAGCACCTGCCACCGTCCGGCTGGGGACACGTCTCCCCGCCACCTCGTGCTTCCTCCCCTCGCCGCTCTGGATGACCCCGCGCGACGCCACGCGCCGCCCCGGTCCTTCCCCACTCTCTCTCGTTTTTTCCCTCCTCCTCTGGTTTCCTCCCCCTCTCTTCACCGACCGCACCCGAGAGCGCCGCTTCTCGCCACCGTGGCCACCGTCTCCCCCTCGCTCTCTCTCCGTGTCTGCAAGATCCGCGCCGCCGTCCGCTACCTCCCGTCGAGCCACGTGGCGGGGAAGCCTGAGCGCCGCCATCGCCATCGTCTCCGTCTCCGGTCGCCGGAGATCCCCTCCGCCGCCACGACCGCCCGGTTCCTCCCGACCTCGCCGACCCGTTAAATCGCGACCGCCGTGAGCTGCTGCTCCTTCTCCCCCTCTTCGTTCGCCCTTGCACACCGCAGCCACACGCCCGCTTGAGCGAGCTCCGGCCGCCGCCCGCGCTCCGCTCCGGCGAGCCCCGCCCCCAGCTCTTTCCGCTTTGCTCCACCAGTGCGCGAGCCCGGGCTACGCCCGGTGCTCTCGACGCCACCCGTGGCTGTGGCACGGACTTCGCGCGTCCGAGGTCGCCGGCGGCGAGCCCTGTCGCTGAGCCCTGCCACGTGGGTCCGGCTCGTCGGTGATTAGCTTAAGCTAATCACCAACTAACCTACCCCGACATCGACGGTGGGCCCAGGCGCCACTAATCTGAATTAGATTAGAATTAAACCCCCGTTAACTAAGCGAGACACCGCGTGTGGCCCCACACGTCGAGTTTGACCCAGCCAGCCGCGAGTTGACCTGCGACGCCATGCTTGCGCGATCTTGACACAATATTATATTTTCGGATTTAATTAAATCAGGAAATTCGAATATATTCAAAACTTCAAAATTCATAGAAATTCAACCGTAGCTCAGATTGAAATAATTTATATATGAAAATTATCAGAAAAATTCAATCTATCCATCTGTACTAGTTTCATGCATGACAAACCAACTTATACATGCTGTATAAGTGAAACTCTAAAATGGCATTTATAAGAGCTTACTTTGGAATTGCATTTCAACCTTTGGTTCAAATGGACTTCATTCAAATCGAATACCAGTTGCATTAACTCAAACAGCATCACATCTACATGCCATGTTCATGCATCATATTGTTGCATATGATTGTGTATTGATTGCGGCACTGTTCCTTCTCGATAGGTCTGCTCAGAGGCGTTCAGTACACATCTATGAAGCGGTGCCTCCCTTGTTGATTTACCGGCAAGCAAATCCCTTGTTCATTCCGATACAATCCTACTCTCTCGCTCCTGCTCTCGGTTATTGCATTAGGACAACAACGATTCATCTGCTACTTTGTGCTGCGGTAGTTGAACCCATTCCTCTGCATGACTGTCATTGCCACGATAATTAGTTGAAAACCCACTAGCATGTGTAGGAGTTGATTGATCCATGTTGTGTTCCTACCATGCTATGCCTGCTATTGCTTAGAGTTGTGTCAGTCTGATTCATTGGGAATGAATTGGAGTGCAGTTCTATGTTCGATCTTTGAGAGTGAAGTGTGTGAACACGATTTGGTAAAGGTAGCGGTGAGAGGCCATGTAGGAGTACATGGTGGGTTGTCTCACCGGAACCGTCCTTAAGCACTTGAGTTCTATGTATGTTGTCCAATGACTCGATACTACCACACATTGGGTTCGGTAACTCGACCCTCTCGACTTATTAATCAACTTGATCTCTGTCCGAGAGTCGCAACTAGTTTCGGTGTTTGTAGGTAGTGCTATTTTTCTACCAAGTGGCACCCGGCAGGTGGGCTTAGGACAGACTAAACACAGTGGCACGGTGTACCAAGTGGCACCGGATGGTGGGCTTGGGAACCCTGCTCACATCGTTTGGGGCCGTGGCGACACCCGGCGGATCTCCTTGCGGATGGAACCCGAATAGGCGATAAGCACGGACTAGAGTCTTGTGTGGTTAGTCGGTCGTGGCCGACACCCTCGCCAAAGCTTCCGCTTGAAGGTTGCCGAGATACATGACGTGTATATGGCGGTAAGTGGCGAGGCGTGTGTGAAGAAGTACACCCTGCAGGGTTATCATGATCTATTCAATAGCCGTGTCCTCGGTTATGGACTTCTTGGATGCTTCGTGGTACATAGACAACTTGAAGTGGATACTCTAAAATGCTCAAGACAAGTGTGAGTGCTATGGATGGCCTTCCGTATGGAGACGGGAATGAATCCGTAGTAGTGTATTGATGTGGTGATTAGTGGACTCGTGTCGTTGTCTCACCTCAAGAGTTTCTTGTAGTCGTAGAACAGGATAGCCACAGAGTCAAAGCTGGCTTGCTGCAACTAAACTCCACATTACCTTCTTGATACTAATGCATGTATGATAGGATCTGATGTAAGTCTTCTTGAGTACCTTTGTACTCACGTTGCTTTATTTATGTTTTGCAATGGAGACTTGGTCTTACTAGTAGTTCGCTTGGACTTGATGAGTAGCTTGTTACCTCAGCTACGATCTTGTACCCTTGGGAGGGTCTTGTAGATAGTCGGCTTCTCAGCCTTTTTCTTTTGTAGTTATGCGTACTCGGACATGTAATGCTTCCGCTTGTTGTTTGTATGCTCAATGATGGGTCATGTGACCCTGTTTGTACTTATTGCTATGTGGCTCTTGAGCCTTTATCTATATGAGTTTGCGTTATGTTGTGATGCCATGTTGTACAACACATACTTGCATGTTATGCGTCGTGTAACTTGTATTGCTATGTGTGGGATCCGACAATCTAGTTGTTTATCCTTGGTAGCCTCTCTTATGGGGAAATGTAGTCTCGTGCTTCCGAGCGATAGTAGTCCGCTACAGCCGGTTCACCGAGTCCTGCTAGCCCAGCACTACTGCTTGGACACTTGACTAGCGGCATGTGTTTCACTTCGTTCCTATATACATCCCTTGAAAATGTCACGCGGTGTTATTCGAGTCTGCCTAGCCTGCTACAGCCGGAATACGGAGTCCTGTTAGCCAGTGCTACAGCCCGAATTCATACGTTGATGACCGACATGCTCGATGTGATTCATGTATGCTGTCCCCATAGGTTGGTGCCACTTTGGGTTCACGACTAGTCATGTCGGCCGGGTTCTCTGTCATATGGATGCTAGCGACACTATCATATCGTGAGCCAAAAGGCATAAGCGGTCCCGGCCATGGTAAGGCGACACCCGTGGGAATACCGTGCGTGAGGCCGCAAAGTGATATGATGTGTTACATGCTAGATCGGTGTGACTTAGGATCGGGGTCCCGACAGCTTTGGTATCAGAGCCTGACTGCCTGTAGGATTTCCAAGCCAACCTGATCGAAGTTGAGTCTAGAAATGCTTTAGTTATATAGGGGAATGGATTGTGGGAGGGAAGGTAAGGCTCTTTTACTCCTTTACCTCATGGCCTCTGATCTGAGTCGTCCTATCTTTCCTACGGGGTTAAGGAACTAGGCTATCTCTTCTGTCTATCAGGATCACGTGTTACTATTTCCGTAGTCCCATAGGATTGGTTGATCAGAGTCTTACCCCCAGTTTTCGAGTACCCTCGGTGTAGCATGTTTAGTATTATCCCAGAACCTTTGATGATGATGTTGAGTATGGTGCTACCCCATTTTGCAGAATGTCTCATTTTGAACATTTTACTGCCGTTATGCTGCCGGAATTGCCCCAGGAGTTCGAGAGTTACTAATATCGGTGTCCCACATTTTCAGTATGTAGTGATGTTGATTCCGTCCTTGGTTCCGTTTCTCAGGATGTCATTAGTTAAGCGAAGTTACATTGCTCGTAGCGAAACCACGGAGATGGAAGGATGAGGATCCTCCCACCAGCCTTCATTGACAGGGTTCATGTTAGAAATGGAGAGGAACAAGCGTGAGTCTAACCGTTTGTTGGCACGTGTCGAGGAGAACACCGCACATCAGTCCAAAGGGTTTGCGACCATTCATGACTTCATTAAACACCCACCCACCTTCCATCACTCCATCGAGCCACTCGATGCGATGACCGGCTTCCGTAGCATCACTCATAAGTTGCGTTCATAACGTGTCAAGATGACAAGGTCACCTATGCTGCATACCACGGAAGGTCATGCTAGTCTTTGGTGGCGAAACTATGAGGCTATGCTTCCAGCTGGTCGATTCAACTGGAGAGATTTCACCGAGGCTTTTCGCGAGCATCACATTCTGAAGCCCTCATCGATCGCAAGAGAGAAGAGTTACGTAGTTTCACCCAGTGAGATGGTTGTTGATGCTTACAGAGAGAGTTTGAGAACCTTGCCCGTTATGCCCCGGAAGAAGTGTCCACGGACGCCAAGAAGCGAGCTAGGTTCGGAAGGTCTCAACCCCAAGTTGCGCCGTGACCTCCACCTGCACCATTGTGATACATTCCAGGCTCTTGTGAACAAGGCCATTAATGCGAGACAGCTCAGCTCACTTACGAGGAGTCTCGTAAGCACCACCGTGAATTGGTTTCTTCCTCCGGTTCTAGTTCGCGAACGCCGGATTTGGATTCGAACTCTGCTCTTCCACCCGGATATTCACGAGGCCATCCCATATGGCGCCTCACCCAGCTTCGATTACATGCTCCACCCAGGCCTATTGGTAGACCACTTGTCAATGCGGGTCCACGTCCAACTTCGTGGACTTGCTTCACATGCGGAGAGCCGAGACACTATGCACGGCGCTCTCAAGCGATTATGCTCCACCCGGCCGAGAAGCTTTGTTGGCTGTGTTAAGCCATCACGCAAGATGATCGATGTCAAGTCAGCTCCGCTGAACGTGGATGTGTGCATCACGTCTCAGCTAAAGACGCTCATGATGATCCGGATGTCGTTCTTGGTACCCTCCTTGTCAATTGTCATCCCGCCTCGCTTCTATTCGATCTTGGAGCATCTCATTCCTTCATTTAAAAGCTATGCTAACTTGCACAACATATCATTTTGTGATATGCCCTCTCCGCTAGTCATTCAAACTCCACGGATCCAAATGGCAAACTTCTTGTGTAAGCCATGGTAACGAAATCCTTGTTGACAGACTTGTATTCCTTGCCTCACTTATAGCCCTCAAGTCTTCAGATATTAACATCATCTTGGGTATGGACTGGATGACAGCTCATCATGCAAAGATTGATTGTTTCACTAGGTCTGTTCAGCTTACACACCCATCTGGCAAGATAGTCACTGTCTCCACTAGAGTTGCAAAGCGTCAACTCTATTCTCTTAATGCCAGCCCTCTTCCAGACCTTGAAGATATCCCGGTAGTCCGTGACTTTCCGGATGTTTTCGGAGGAACTGCGGTGTTCCTCCCGACAGAGATGTAGAGTTCGTCATAGATCTTATCCGAGAACCGCTCCAATCTCTAGGAGACCTTATAAGATGGCACCCTTAGAACTAGCGAGCTTAAGAAACAACTTGATGAGTCCTTGCAAAGGGTTTCATCCGTCCTAGTTCTTCTCCTTGGGCTTGCCCGTCCTCTTCGTCAAGAAGAAGGATGATGCGGACGGATGGTTGTAGATTATCGTCCGTTAATTTGGTCACGATAAAGAACAAGTATCCGCTCCCGGATCAACGACACTGTATGATCAGCTCGCTGGATCCTCGATCTTTTCTAAGATGGATTTGAGGTTAGGCTACCACCAAATCAAGATCGAGAATGGAGACATTCCCAAAACAGCCTTTGTCACTCGTTATGGCGGTATGAGTACACCGTCATGTCCTTTGGTCTAACCAACGCTCCAGCTACATTCTCCGCTTGATGAACTCGATCTTCATGGAGTACTTAGATAAATTTGTCGTGGTTTACCTCGATGATATTCTTATTTATTCAAGAACGAGGAAGAGCATGCGAACATCTCGGACTTGTGCTAGAAAAACTCGGAGAGCACCGCCTTTATGCCAAGTTCTCCAAGTGTAAATTTTGGTTGCGGTGACCTACCTAGGCCACGTAATCTCGGTAAGGGCATTGCTGTCAATCCCGAGAGAGTTCAGGCCGTTCTTGATTGGACTCCACCAAACCGTTAAACAAGTTAGGAGTTTCCTTGGTCTAGCCAGCTATTGCCGCGCTTTGATGAAAACTTCTCCAAAGTAGCTAAACCCCTTACGGAACTTCTCAAGAAAGATAAAAAGTTTGAGTGGTCCCCACAGTGTGAGTACAGTTTTCAGGCTGAAAAGGCGCTGACTTCTGCTCCCATACTAGTGCCACGGTTTCACTAAAGACTTTGTTATCTCTCATGCGCCTCACGACAGGGACTAGGTTGCATTCTTATGCAGGATCGTCATGTGATTGCCTATGCATCTCGTCAGTTGCATCCACATGAGGAGAATTATCCTACACATGATCTAGAGCTTGCAGCCGTAGTCTATGCACTCAAGACCTGGCGACATTACCTTCTTGGTAAACATTGTGAGATCTACACCGATCACCAGAGTCTCAAGTACATATTCACCCAACCAGATTTGAACCTTAGACAAAGATGTTGGTTGGAGTTGATCACAGATTATGATCTAGGGATTACCTACACCCCAGGCAAAGCCAATGTCATGGCTGATGCGTTAAGCCGTAAATCCTATTGCAACAATCTCATGTTGCAGCAAGGCCAACCACTTCTCCATGAGGAATTTTGTAAGCTCATTGCTCCTCACGGATTCCTTTCTACCTTGGTGGCGAAACCTACTCGGTGGATCATATCATAGAAGCCTGAAGCATGATACGGGATTACCGGATCAAGAGAAACGTTGCCAAGGGTATTGCTGGTAGCTTCTCTATAGATGATCGAGGTGTCGTTTTCTTTGGGCACCGCCTGGTGGTCCCCAAGAAGCAACATCTTCGACAACTGATTCTTAAGGAGGCGCATGAATCTCCTCTCACAATTCATCCCGGTAGTACTAAGATGTATCAGGACCTACGCCAGAGGTTCTGGTGGACGAGGATGAAGAGAGAAATTGCTCGGTTTATTGCTAAGCTGTGGCGTTTGTCGTCGCGTTAAGGCAGAGCATCAAAGGCCTGTTGGCACCCTTCAACCCTTAGCTATTCCTGAGTGGAAATGGGATAAAGTTGGTATGGATTTCATCACCGGCTTTCCCAGGACCAAGAAAGGGAATAATGCTATCTTCGTGTCGTTGATCGTCTTTCCAAAGTGGCTCACTTCCTTCTGTTAGAGAGTATCACCGCTAGCCAGCTCGCTGACTTATACATTTCTCGAATAGTGTCACTCCATGGTGTTCCACTAGAGATCAATTCAGACCGTGGTAGTCTTTTCACTTCTCATTTATGGGAGAGTTTTCAAACTGCCATGGGAACCCATCTTTTCTTGATGCCGCTTACCACCCTCGGTCAAGTGGTCGGTGGAAAGGTCAACCAAATTCTCGAAGACATGCTTAGAGCTTGCGTTATCTCATTCGGTATGGATTGGGAGAAATGTCTTCCTTTCGCCGAGTTTGCTTATAACAATAGCTATCAATCCAGGTCTCAAAAAGCTCCTTTTGAGATTCTCTATGGGCGAAGATGTCGAACACCTTTGAACTGGTCGAAACCGGTGAAAGACAATTCTTTGGACGGACATGATCCGGAGGCGGAAGAGCAAGTTCGCATCATTCGTGAGAATTTGAAAACAGCCCAATCTCGTCAAAGAGCCAGATATGACCGTCGTCATAAGGAAGTGGCTTATGAGGTTGGCGACAAGGCTTACCTTCGGGTTACTCCTCTAAAGGGTACCCATCGTTTGATATCAAGGGCAAGTTGGCTCCTCGTTACATTGGCCCTTTCGCATTCTCGCTAAGCGAGGAGAGGTTGCCTACCAGTTGGAACTACCCCACATCTTTCTCGAGTTCATGATGTCTTCCACGTCTCTCAACTCGGCGTTGCTTCTCGGATCCTATCCGCGAGTGGACCACAAAACGCTTGATCTCCAAGATAACCTCACATACCGAGAGTACCGGTTCGCATTCTTGATCAAGCGAGCGTGTTACTCGGCGTCGAATATCAAGTTTCTCAAGGTTCAGTGGTCTCATCATTCCGAAGAGAAGCTACACGGGGCGAGAAGATCGTCTTCGATGGAGTACCCGCTTTCTTTCCGTCGACCCTGAATCTCGGGGCGAGATTCTTTCAAGTGAGGCGAGTTGTCACATCCTAGTCTGGTATGCTCAAGGCTAGCTAGTCATTGTGCATCATGTTTAAATTCCATTTAATTTTGAAATGGGGATTTGTGAAACCCTCGAATAACTTTTGGAAATGACCTAAATAAAAATTGCTCCAAAAGGTCCAAGAAAATGCTCATGTGGCCCTCTGAAAATATTGGATGAGATAATAATCAAACCAATATTTTGGGAGTTCATAAGTATTTATATTTGGGCATTTGGAATTAATGCATACCTAATTGCATTGGATATATATTATTATATTTATAAAATATTGTCCAAAATTGTGCCTTTTGTTGAGGAGCTCGGAATAATATAAATAGCTCCTATAAAAATTGGCATAATTAAATAAAGTGATTTAGTATTTTAAATAAATCAAACAAATGTCGAATATTAAAAAAAACAAAATAGGTAAAACCCACCTAACTTACATGACTTTGGCTGTGTGTGCTTTGGCCCAATGCCCAAAGAGGCCCCAGCCGACCGCCAAGCGCCACCGTCCCCTTCCTCGCGCCCGGGGAGGACGGGGCACGCCCGGCCTTGCCAGCCAGCCACCAGCGTCCGGCTGAGACACGTCTCCCGCCACCTCCTGCTTCCTCCCCTCGCCGCTCTGGATGACCCCGCGCGACGCCACGCGCCGCCCCGGTCCTTCCCCACTCTCTCTCGTTTTTCCCCTCCTCCTCTGGTTTCCTCCCCCTCTCTTCACCGACCGCACCCGAGAGCGCCGCTGCTCGCCGCCGTGGCCACCGTCTCCCCCTCGCTCTCTCTCCGTGTCTGCAAGATCCGCGCCGCCGTCCGCTACCTCCCGTCGAGCCACGTGGCGGGGAAGCCTGGAGCGCCGCCATCGCCATCGTCTCCGTCTCCGGTCGCGGAGATCCCCTCCGCCGCCACGACCGCCCGGTTCCTCCCGACCTCGCCGACCCGTTAAATCGCGACCGCCGTGAGCTGCTGCTCCTTCTCCCCTCTTCGTTCTCGCCCTTGCACACCGCAGCCACCGCCCGCTTGGCGAGCTCCGGCCGCCGCCCGCGCTCCGCTCCGCGAGCCCGCCCCCAGCTCTTTCCGCTGCTCCACCAGGTGCGCGAGCCGGGCTACGCCCGGTGCTCTCGAGCGCCACCCGTGGCTGTGGCACGGACTTCGCCAAGTCCCAGAGGTCGCGGCGGCGAAACCCGTCGCTGAGCCCTGCCACGTGGGTCCGGCTCGTCGGTGATTAGCTTAAGCTAATCACCAACTAACCTACCCCGACAGCGGCGGTGGGCCCCAGCGCCACTAATCTGAATTAGATTAGAATTAAACCCCCTGTTAACTAATCGAGACACCGGCGTGTGGCCCCCACACGCGGGTTTGACCCACCAGCCGCGATTGACCTGCTGACGCCATGCTTGCAAGAATCTTGTCGCAATATTATATTTTCGGATTTAATTAAATCAGGAAATTCGAGAATATATTCAAAACTTCAAAATTCATAGAAATTCAACCGTAGCTCAGATTGAAATAATTTATATATGAAAAATTATCAGAAAAATTCAATCTATCCATCTGTACTAGTTTCATGCATGACAAACCAACTTATACATGCTGTATAAGTGAAACTCTAAAATGGCATTTATAAGAGCTTACTTTGGAATTGCATTTCAACCTTTGGTTCAAATGGACTTCATTCAAATCGAATACCAGTTGCATTAACTCAAACAGCATCACATCTACATGCCATGTTCATGCATCATATTGTTGCATATGATTGTGTATTGATTGCGGCACCGTTCCTTCTCGATAGGTCCTGCTCGGAGGCGTTCAGTACTGTCTATGAAGCGGTGCCTCCCTTGTTGATTTACCAGGCAAGCAAATCCCCTTGTTCATTCCGATACAATCCTACTCTCTCGCTCCTGCTCTCAGTTATTGCATTAGGACAACAACGATTCATCTGCTACTTTGTGCTGCGGTAGTTGAACCCATTCCTCTGCATGACCTGTCATTGCCACAGTAATTAGTTGAAAACCCACTAGCATGTGTAGGAGTTGATTGATCCATGTTGTGTTCCTACCATGCTATGCCTGCTATTGCTTAGAGTTGTGTCGGTCGATTCATTGGGAATGAATTGGAGTACAGTTCTATGTTCGATCTTTGAGAGTGAAGTGTGTGAACACGATTTGGTAAAGGTAGCGGTGAGAGGCCATGTAGGAGTACATGGTGGGTTGTCTCACCGGAACCGTCCTTAAGCATTGAGTCCTATGTATGTTGTCCAATGACTCGATACTACCACACATTGGGTTCGGTAACTCGACCCTCTCGACTTATTAATCAACTTGATCTCTGTCCGAGAGTCGCAACTAGTTTACGGTGTTTGTAGGTAGTGCTATTTTTCTACCAAGTGGCACCCGGCAGGTGGGCTTGGGACAGACTAAACACAGTGGCACGGTATACCAAGTGGCACCGGATGGTGGGCTTGGGAACCCTGCTCACATCGTTTGGGGCCGTGGCGACACCCGGCGGATCTCCTTGCGGATGGAACCGAATAGGCGATAAGCACGGACTAGAGTCTTGTGTGGTTAGTCGGTCGTGGCCGACACCCTCGCCAAAGCTTCCGCTTGAAGGTTGCCGAGATACATGGCGTGTATATGGCGGTAAGTGGCGAGGCGTGTGTGAAGAAGTACACCCTGCAGGTTATCATGATCTATTGAATAGCCGTGTCCTCGGTTATGGACTTCTTGGATGCTTCGTGGTACATAGACAACTTGAAGTGGATACTCTAAAATGCTCAAGACAAGTGTGAGTGCTATGGATGGCCTTCCGTATGGAGACGGGAATGAATCCGTAGTAGTGTATTGATGTGGTGATTAGTGGACTGCGTGTCGTTGTCTCACCTCAAGAGTTTCTTGTAGTCGTAGAAACGGGATAGCCACAGAGTCAAAGCTGGCTTGCTGCAACTAAACTCCACGTTACCTTCTTGATACTAATGCATGTATGATAGGATCGATGTAAGTCTTCTTGAGTACCTTTGTACTCACGTTGCTTTATTTATGTTTTGCAGCGGAGACTTGGTCTTACTAGTAGTTCGCTTGGACTTGATGAGTAGCTTGTTACCTCAGCTACGATCTTGTACCCTTGGGAGGTCTTGTAGATAGTCGGGCTTCTCAGCCTTTTTCTTTTGTAGTTATGCGTACTCGGACGTGTAATGCTTCCGCTTGTTGTTTGTATGCTCTGAATGATGGGTCATGTGACCCTGTTTGTACTTATTGCTATGTGGCTCTTACCGAGCCTTTATCTATATGAGTTTGCGTTATGTTGTGATGCCATGTTGTACAACACATACTTGCATGTTATGCGTCGTGTAACTTGTATTGCTATGTGTGGGATCCGACAATCTAGTTGTTTATCCTTGGTAGCCTCTCTTATGGGGAAATGTAGTCTCGTGCTTCCGGCGATAGTAGTCCGCTACAGCCCGGTTCACGAGTCCCTGCTAGCCCACACTACTGCTTGGACACTTGACTAGCGGCATGTGTTTCACTTCGTTCCTATATACATCCCTTGAAATGTCACGCGGTGTTATTGAGTCCTGCCTAGCCTGCTACAGCCCGGAATACGGAGTCTGTTAGCCAGTGCTACAGCCCGAATTCATCGTTGATGACCGACATGCTCGATGTGATTCATGTATGCTGTCCCCATAGGTTGGTGCCACTTTGGGTTCACGACTAGTCATGTCGGCCGGGTTCTCTGTCATATGGATGCTAGCGACACTATCATATCGTGAGCCAAAAGGCGCAAGCGGTCCGGGCCATGGTAAGGCGACACCGTGGGAATACCGTGCGTGAGGCCGCAAAGTGATATGATGTGTTACATGCTAGATCGGTGTGACTTAGGATCGGGGTCCCGGCACCACCACCATCCTGCCCATGATCGGCGCGCTCCGCCCGCCCGTTCGCGCTCACCGCGCACCTCTCCCCTGTCGCTCCAGCGCAAGCGGCCTCGCTGCCCCGGCGCGGCGGCCATGGCGCTTCGACCGCCTGCTCGTGACCGTGGCGCGCCACCATCGCCTCCTCCTCATCGCCTCCCCCCACTGCGTCGCGGCCTTCGCTGACGCGCGCGCCCTGCTTGCCGATTCCGGCGCGCGCCACGCGTGCCCGCCGCCTCGGTTGCGCCGATAGCCTCACCCCACACCACCGCCCATAGCGCCCGGTCGGGTGCGCCCTGTTGGGTGTGCCCGGCGCGCGCGCGCCTCTAGTCCCCTATGGGCCACAGACATGTGGGGCCTGGCCCCATAACGTTTAAAAAAAAGAAGAAAAGAAAAAGGAAATAAAATAAAAATGAATTAATAAAATTAATAAATAAATAATCAATTAATTAGTGAATTAATTAACTTAATTAATCTTGTTTAGTTAACCTAATTAACTATTGTGAGTTAATTAAACTATGATTAACAGAGTATGACATGCGGGACCCACACGTTGACCCGATCAACTCCTGTTTGATCACGGCGTCATGATGACGTCAGCGTGCACTATTCTGGATAATGTTAGAATTAAATAGTTAAATAAATTCTAAAAATGATTAAAACTTTAGAAAATCATATAAAATAAACCGTAGCTCAGATGAAAATACTTTCTACATGAAAGTTGCTCAGAACGATGATACGAACCAGGATACGCAGCCCGTTCATCCGCCACGCACCCCTACCATATCAAACTCGCAACTTTCCCCCTCCGGCTCCTCTGCCCGAAAACACGAAACACCGGGGATACTTTCCCGGATGTTTCCCCCTTTCGCCGGTACCACCTACTGCCGCGTTAGGGCACACCTAGCACCGCGTATTGCCATGTTATGCTTTGTGATGCTTTGATTGCTCTGTTATTTATTGTGTTCCCCCTCCATTACTTCTTTCTGGTAGACCCCGTGACGATGCTGATGCCCCTGTGGTCGACTACGTCACCGACTAACTCTCCTTCTTGTCTGAGCAACCAGGCAAGCCCCCCCCTTTGATCACGAGATATCGCCTACTCTTCTCTATACTGCTTGCATTAGAGTAGTGTAGCATATTCTTGCTTTTAGTTAATCCTATCTTTGCTGCATAGCTTTGTCCTTGTTACTCTTTTGTTACCTTTACCTGCTATCCTCTTGCTTAGTATAGGATGCTAGTGTTCCATCGGTGACCCTACACTCTTGTCAAAATGCCATGCTATACTCTTTGGGCTGTGATCACTTGGGAGGTGATCACGGGCATATCTATGTACTTTACACTATTACATTACACCGTGATCTGTTAGGGATGGGGGCTAAAAGGACAGTGGCTCCATCCCGGTAGAGGTGGGCACAGGTTCCAGCGGCTCCCGATTTGTTATTTTGTGGCGGAGCGGCAGTGCAGGTTGAGACCGCCTAGGAGAGAGTGGGCCTGGCCTGTTCGGCGTTCATGGATACTTAACACGCTTAACGAGATCTGGGTATTTGATCGAGTCGGCCATTTGGTCTATCGCACTAACCATCTACGCGGGAGTAGTTATGGGTATCCGGCGTCGTGGTATCGGCGAAACACTGCCGTGGCGTCGGCGACGAGACTGCAGCAGCCGGATTGGACTGGAACGCCTGCTAGGCTAGGTCTGCTTCCGGCTGCCCTTGCAACGTGCAGGTGTGCTATGGGCGATGGGCCCAGACCCTGTGCGCTTAGGTTTAGACCGGCGTGTTGACCTCTCTGTTGTGCCTAGGTGAGGCTGCGACGTGTTGATCTTCCGCGGCCGGGCATGACCCAGAAAAGTGTGTCCGGCCAAATGGGATCAAGAGTGTTGGGTTATGTGGTGCACCCCTGCAGGGAAGTTAATCTATTCGAATAGCTGTGATCTTGATAACAGGGCGACTTGGAGTTGTACCTTGACCTTATGACAACTAGAACCGGATACTTAATAAAACACACCCTTCCAAGTGCGGATACAACCGGTGGTCGCTCTCTCTCGGGGTTACGAGGAGGGATCGCGGGTAGGATTATTGCTATGTGATGCTACTTGGAGGACTTGATCTACTCCCTTCTACATGTTGCAAGGCGGAGGCTGCGAGCGTAGTCTTGACGAGGATTAGATATCCCCTCTTATTACGGCATTCTGCAGTTCAATCCACCGATATGGCCCTTTACACATATATCCATGCATATGTAGTGTAGCTCCTTGCTTGCAGTACTTTGGATGAGTACTCACGGTTGCCTTGTTCCCCTTTTCCCCTATCTCTACTCGATTGCTTTGCAACGAGACGATGGAGCCGGGGCAGACGCCACCGTCGATGGCGACTACTACCCCGAGGTGCCTACTACTACGTGCAGCCCGGCGGCGACTGGAGTAGTTTAGGAGGATCGAGCGGGAGGCCTGCGCCTCTTCGGTATGTATCCCAGTTTGTGCTAGCCTTCTTAAGGCAAACTTGTTTAACTTATGTCTCGTACTCGAGATATTGTTGCTTCCGCTGACTTCGTCTATGATCGAACACTTGTATTCGAGCCCTCCAGCCCTGGCTTGTATTATGATGCTTGTATGACTTATTTATGTTTTAGAGTTGTGTTGTGATATCTTCCCGTGAGTCCCTGATCTTGATCGTACACAATTGCGTGCATGATTAGTGTACGATTAAATCGAAGCGTCCTGAAGTTGGTATCGAGCCATTGCTGTAGAATCCCCTTCCAACTCCTTGGCCGAAGTCGGGTCTAGACTTTACATAACCTTTACTAACATGGCTGTGCGGCCCATGGGCCCACGTCGCCATTGGGTGGTATTAGGATCTTTTACTCCTCGCCTATACTCTGGGACTCTGAGCTCTCTTCTATTCGGGTTAAATGATTTTGCTAAAAACAAAACTAACTTTAGGTTCTTGATAATACTTTCTCCAGAGAGCCCCTCACTTCAGATGATCGCCTGCTGCACTAGAAGATTCCGAAGTTACTCTACGATGTTCTCTCGAGTCTTTGTGCCATCGCATTTGCGATTTCTTTCCACCGTCAACCCCTATGAAAAACTGCTTACACTTGCCATTCATACAATCATTCCCGTTGATCTTTTTATTACAACATGTCCGTAATACTCTTTGTTGTTCGAAAATCCTTTAAGCTTCTTGCCTTGCGAGTTCTTTACCACATGAATATCCCTATTGAAAATTCCTCGCACTTTGAGTATCTGTTCATCTCCGGTTGTTCGTATGCTTCATAAGATACTCTGAAATACTATCCGACCTTGAGCATCCTCTTCAAACTATTGCTCGGCAAATACTTGTATGCTTACATTATGGATGCTCCCATATCACTAGCAATATTCACTAGTATCTTTTGACACCGTCGTTTTGATCCTTTGATTCAGCATGTGCGAATGCACACAATCATCTATCAACCCTTCTAAATTATCTTTCCGGCTCGGGCGTCATTTTGAACATGAGCTGGTTCTCGACCAAACTATTTGTCGTCAATTTTGCCTCTGGTCTATCCAACTTATCCATCCTTGATCGGGCGTCGCTTCGATCCTTTGTTTTGGAAATCATAATTCCTTTGTTAGCTAAGCATCGAATTATTCCAATGTTCTATAATATGATGCCGTGCATTCTTTACGAGTACCGATACTCACATCAGCTCCGTTGCGGATCGCCTGATCCATTGTTGGATTTCATCCGACATCGTCCTTCATATTCAATCACTTTGGAAGTTCTTTCTCCATTGGTAAATCCTACCCTCGATTGACCAACCATGCTCTGCTTTCGAGCTGGTGGTATTTACTATTGAAGCTTGTGGTATATGTTTCCATGATACCCTGACGGGTTGAACCTATGCCTTCCATTATATGTGTGAACTCGGAAGTTTTCACGAGTCATACTCATCGGTATTTTACCGGTAAAACTTTTAACACTAATACCATTATCGAAATGAGAAGTGAATGTAAGGTTATGCTTTGGAGAAGTGGAGTCGACCTTGAACTTTTGTTCATGCCCATGGACCGAGGTGGAACTTATCATGGAAGCTTCTTGTAGTAATAATAATCCCCTTGTTATAAGTGCTTCTCTTATCTATGCTTGGTCTTTTGCGACCGTGGTTCTGACCATATTTTCTTCTTGATTCCATTTCTCGGACAAGTTAGAGTACTTGTCTTCTGCAGAGCATTAACCTAGTCCAACCTCTACTTGATTTGTCGTCGAATATTACCCCCTGGTAACTCAAGATTATCACGGAACTGCATAACTTCTTATGAGTTCTCCATCAAGTGCTACATTCTCACTGATTCCAATTTTCACGGGCCTGAGTTATTAAACACTCAAAGACACCGATAACTGACTCGAGTCCGCATCGCGATTAAGGAACTATTGGTAACCTTCATTACTTACGAGTTTGAACTCAATCCGTCATTCCTAGCCTGCTTGGCTATATCCTTGTCGTGCCGATTTTAAGCTGTGCTACTTGGTCCTTAATCCCGGCACAACTTTCGACGATGAGCTAAGCTTACGTCGATCTTTCTCGTCATATAATTTCACCTTAAAACAGCAAGCTTGAATTGAGTTTGTGTCGTATCGTGGCTCCAATAATCTTTTGTTGCATCAGTCCTTTTGCTTGATGCGATCATTTGTTCAATTGCTTCTTCGTGGATCCTCTCGACAGAATTTGTCATGATCATCATCAACATTTTGAGCTCCTCCGGGATATCAATCAAATACATGATGGGAAATACCATCCTTGCCCCTCGATGACTGTGTTATCATCGACAACATTCTTGCCTTCCCCCAACAAAAACTTGTTCATGTTATGGATGCAACTTGCTATCCAGCTTGTATGATGTTCTACCTTGAAGTATTAATGTCCTTTATGACAAGGATGTTGTGTGGATTGCTCCACCTCTTAAGAATTCTTGGTATAGTGATGCTTCTCACCGTCACCCTTCTTTCTTGGTCACCGTGTTGATTCTAACCGGGGTACCAACAAGTGAACGGTGTTGTTTGGATTCTGCCCTTCTAGCAACCCTATTGCTTTGAAGTTAATGGTCGGCCGTCATTCTTAGACTATTGATTATTGAATCACCATTCCAACGTTGGTCGTGCAACCCAACCCATATTTTGGATGCACCTATCAACCAATGCTTAAACTGGGTATGTTTTCCTCGAGCATATCCCCTTATATCATTTCATCTGACTAATGATATCTCCTTGTTCACCTAATTGTGGAAATCAATCCTTTGGAAATCTCGATGAATTGTCGTTGAGCCCATCAGCCACCTTCTCATCCCCTCCTTGGTTTAATGATGAACTATTATTCTAGGAACCTGCTCCCATAGTTCATTTCCAGAATCTTGCAATGTCATTTCGTCTATTTGTGTTGCACCTTTTCTTCTCGGACATCCACGAGTGCGAGGTATCATGACACCAATTAGATCTGAACCTCGGTCGAGATATGATGGTGGGAACATATTTTCAAGAGTTATAACATTGGTGGTTATATGACCCGGTAAGGTGGTGTCATGCAGAGTACTCTGGCACGAGGACCTATTGTTATAGTTTTCTTTTAACAAGGTTAACCATTTTCCATGAGGAAATTGAATGCCATGTTTAATAAGTTTATCCTAATGGATCCTTCGTGTATCCGAAGTCCGACCTTTGCTCGAAGACCATGTCAGTGCTATCTCGAAGCATGTCTATGGTACTTTGATTTTCAACAAGAACATTGAAGCCCAATGCTAAATGTTTCCTGCTCAATTATCAAACACCGTTGTATGGGTAATGTCATGAAAATTCTTCCCCTTACCTACAAAGTTTTCTACGTTATATCATGTCATGGATATTATGCTTTGCTTGTCCTTGGGAAGGATATACCCTTGAATTATGTTGAAATATGTGTTTAAACACATTATCCTTTCCATTGTTCTGTTTGATCGATGATCACATTTTCCTTCCATTGATTTGTTTAACCTTCCTTGTGATCCACATGATCTAAGCAGTAATATTCTTACCTTATGTAAACACCTTGGTGTACAACCGTGTCGATAAGACCACATTACTATGTTGATAACATTCCGTAGCCACCGATGGATGAGAACTTTACCTATTGGTCCGCCTCGTTCGACGAGCAGGAATATAGTTCTCTTCGTCCCTCACCCTTGGTACCAACGTTGTTGCCAACATAAGCGACAGCTATCCTCTGCCATGCCTTGCTACCATGACCGTGCAATATGTCGGCGTCCTTCCTACTTTTGAACCACATGGTGGGCCCATAACCCACAGTTCGGGATCGAAACGACTCTCCTGCACCCCCTGTTCCCAAGGTTGCTCCTCGCGTGTGGCCTCGTATGTAACTCACGAGCCATCTTACGAGGATCATCAAATCTGTTGCGAGCATAATACTTATTCCCGATTGCTTTGAGCCCTTTCACGCCTGTTCGGACATCGAGCGGTTGTTGCTCGCTCAAAACTTCCCATGAAACCTCGTTACTTTCTTTGTCGATATTTTCTTAAGTTTCAATTGAGAGTTACTTTCCGCCACCTTCCTCGATGTTATCGACCAGATAGTCAACCTTGTAGAGGTCTGTCCTTTTGAAGCTACCCTTATCCTTTCCGTAAAATGCGATGAAGTTCCCCAAGGAAGGGCGACAACTTTATCATGATGACCCGAAGCGAGAGAACTAAAGACATCAATGTAATGGATCGACCTCTTGAGAAAAGCAACTATGACCGAGAAGAATCGTTAGAATTTACGTAACTAGATCCCTTCCCCCTTATAACGCTCCTAAATCTCGGGGCGAGATTTCTTGTAATGGAGGAGAATTGTGGCCTTGGGATAATCAAGCTACGGTAACATCTGCTAATAATGCCACGACACCTCGATTCACGGTTGCTAATATCGCGTTAGTTAAAATCGATTCAAATTCTAATTCAAAAGAAAAGCAAACAACAAAAGTTTTCAAAATATTAAAACTAAAATGTCGAGGGTGAGCCAAATAATGCATAGGTAGGTATGGTGAAGAAACCACACTTCATAAGGTATTCAAATGCACTAAAATAAATAAAACAGCAGCTAAACCTATTATAAATGCCCTTTTGAAATTTATAAAATGAGAACTAAATATTTTAAATACCAAAATATATTGTGGCGGTGGGCTAATTTGCAACCTCCATTTAGGTACTCTTTTTATAATTTTACAAAACCAGTAGCTATTAAAACTATAATAAAAACAGAAAAAGAATAAAAAAAAACAAAGCCCTATTTGGTCAGTGGCCCAGTAGCCTGAACCAACAACCGGCCAGCCCACTAACCAGGCCGGCCCACCCCACTCCCTATACACCCCTGCCCAAACCCTAACCGACACCCAGTACCCCACTCCTCCTCGTTCCCCACTCTCCCTCTCTCTCTCTCTCCCGACCCCATCTGGTGAGGCACCCGAGCCCTTGCCGTCGTTCGACCCATGGCGCTGCCCGTCACCGCCGCCCGGGCCACCTCGCGGACCGCCGCACCACCGCCCCGCCTCCTCCCAGCGCCCCCTACTCATTGGATCGGGGAGGGCAGATCCGCGCCGCCACAGGCTCTGCGGCGCCGGCGCCCATCCCAGCGCCGCCTCGTCGCTGCTTGTGCTCCGCCACCTCGTCGTCGCCGCTCCATCGTCTCTCCCCGCCCGCCATCGCGCGCCCGTCGCCCCCCTTCCTCGCTTTCGCAAGTGGCGCCGCCGTCCCCTTCGCCCCTCTCTCCCTATGTCGCCCCGGTCACCACCATCCCCGCCCGCGGTCGACGCGCTCCGGCCCCGCCCGTTGCGCGCTCACCGCGCACCTCTCCCGTCGCTCCAGCGCCGCGGCCTCGCTGCCCACGGCCACCGCCACCACGCTTCGACCGCCCGCTCGTGACCCATGGCGCGCCACCATAGCCTCCTCCTCATCCGCCTCCCCCCCTGCGTCGCGGCCTTCGCCTAAACGCCGCCCCTCGCTACCGATTCCGGCGCCCTTGCAGCGTCTTGCCGCCTCGGTCGCGCCGGTGCCTCTCACCCCACACCGCCGCCCATAGCGCCCGGTCGGTGCGCCCTGTTCGGTCGTGCCCGACGCCCGCGCCCTCTAGGCCCCTATGGGCCCACAGACATGTGTGGCCGGCCCCGAAACGTTTAAAAAAAAAGAAAAGAAAAAAAGGAAATAAAATAAAAATGAATTAATAAAATTAATAAATAAATAATCAATTAATTAGTGAATTAATTAACTTAATTAATCTTGTTTAGTTAACCTAATTAACTATTGTGAGTTAATTAAACTGTGATTAGATTAGTTAAATCCTAATTAGAGTAAACAGAGTATGACATGCGGGACCCACACGTCAGATTGACCCAGTCAACTCCCTGTTGACTGCTGACGTCATGTGATGACGTCAGCGTGCACTATTCTGGATAATGTTAGAATTAAATAGTTAAATAAATTCTAAAAATGATTAAAACTTTAGAAAATCATATAAAATAAACCGTAGCTCGGATGAAAATACTTTCTACATGAAAGTTGCTCGAACGACGAGGCGAACCGGATCGCAGCCCGTTAAATCCGCCACGCACCCTAACATATCAAACTCGCAACTTTCCCCTCGGCTCCTCTCGCGAAAACCACGAAACACCGGGATACTTTCCGGATGTTTCCCCTTCGTCGGTACCACCCTCTCGCGTTAGGGCACACCTAGCACCGCGTATTGCCATGTTACGCTTTGTGATGCTTTGATTGCTCTATTATTTATTGTGTTCCCCTCTCATTACTTCTTTCCGGTGACCCGTGTGGCGATCTTTGATGCCCTGTGGTCGACTACGTCACCGACGACCTCTCCTTCTTGTCTCGAGCAACCAGGCAAGCCCCCCTGATCACCGGATATTGCCTACTCTTCTCTATCTGCTTGCATTAGAGTAGTGTAGCATATTACTGCTTTCGATTAATCCTATCTTTGCTGCATAGCATGTCCTTGTTACTCTGCTGTTACCTTTACCTTTATCCTCTTGCTTAGTATAGGATGCTAGTGTTCCATCGGTGACCCTACGCACTTGTCCGTCTGCGCCATGCTATACTCTTTGGGCTGTGATCACTTGGGAGGTGATCACGGGCATATACTATGTACTTTACACTATTACATTACCTGTGATCTTGTTGGGAGATGGGGCTGAAAGGACGGTGGCTCCATCCCGGTAGAGGTGGGCTGGGTTCCCGACGGCTCCCGATCACATACTTTGTGGCGGAGCGACAGGGCAGGTTGACACCGCCTAGGAGAGGTGGGCTGGCCTGTTCGGCGTTCGCGGATACTTAACACGCTTAACGAGATCTGGGTATTTGATCTGAGTCGGCCATTTGGTCTATCGCACTAACCATCTCTGGCGGGAGTAGTTATGGGTATCCGGCGTCGTGGTATCGGTCGAAACTTCCGTGGCGTCGGCGACGGGCGGCGCGCCCGGATTGGTGGAGCGCTGCTAGGCTAGAGTGCGCTTCCGGCCGCCCTCGCAACATGCTTGGTGTGCTATGGGCGATGGGCCCGGACCCTGTGCGCTTAGGTTTAGACCGGCGTCTTGACCTCTCTGTTGTGCCTAGGTGGGGTTGCGGCGTGTTGATCTTCATGGCGGGCATGACCCGAAAAAGTGTGTCGGCCAAATGGGATCAAGCGTGTTGGGTTATGTGGTGCACCCTGCGGAAGTTGATCTATTGAATAGCCGTGATCTTGATAACAGGGCGACTTGGAGTTGTACCTTAACCTTATGACAACTAGAACCGGATACTTAATAAAACACACCCTTCCAAGTGCGGATACAACCCGGTGGTCGCTCTCTCTCGGGGTTACGAGGAGGGATCGCGGGTAGGATTATTGCTATGTGATGCTACTTGGAGGACTTGATCTACTCCCTTCTACATGTTGCAAGGCGAAGGCTGCGAGCGTAGTCTTGACGGATTAGATATCCCCTCTTATTACGGCATTCTGCGATTCGGTCCTTGATATGGCCCTTTACACATATATCCATGCATATGTAGTGTAGCTCCTTGCTTGCAGTACTTTGGATGAGTACTCACGGTTGCCTTGTTCCCCTTTTCCCCTATCTCTACTCGGTTGCTGCGACGACGATGGAGCCGAGAGCGACGCCACCGTCGATGGCGACTACTACCCGGAGGTGCCTACTACTACGTGCAGCCCGGCGGCGACGACACTGGTAGTTTAGGAGGATCCTGAGGCGGAGGCCTGCGCCTCTTCGATCTGTATCCCGGTTTGTGCTAGCCTTCTTAAGGCAAACTTGTTTAACTTATGTCCGTACTCAGATATTGTTGCTTCCGCTGACTTCGTCTATGATCGAGCACTTGTATTCGAGCCTTCCAGGCCCCTGGCTTGTACTATGATGCTTGTATGACTTATTTATGTTTTAGAGTTGTGTTGTGATATCTTCCCGTGAGTCCCTGATCTTGATCGTACACAATTGCGTGCATGATTAGTGTATGATTAAATCGGGGGCGTCACAATGATACTTGGTGAACCTACCATCTACTCTCTTCTACATGCTGCATGATGGAGGCTCCCAGAAGCATAGTCTTGGACAGGACTAGCTATCCCCCTCTTATTCTGGCATTCTGCAGTACAGTCCACCGATATTGGCCCTTTACACAGATACCCATGCATATGTAGTGTAGATCCTTGCTTGCGAGTACTTTGGATGAGTACTCACGGTTGCTTTTCTCCCTCTTTTCCCCCTTTCCTTTCTACCTGGTTGTCGCAACCAAATGTTGGAGCCCAGGAGCCACACGCCACCATCGACGACGACTCCTACTACACCGGAGGTGCCTACTACTACGTGCGGGCGGCGGCGACCATCGATGGTTTAGGAGGATCCCAGGCAGGAGGCCTGCGCCTCTTTCGATCTGTATCCCAGTTTGTGCTAGCCTTCTTAAGGCATACTTGTTTAACTTATGTTGTACTCAGATATTGTTGCTTCCGCCGACTCGTCTATGATCGAGCTCTTGTATTCGAGCCCTCGAGGCCCCTGGCTTGTAATATAAAGCTTGTATTATTTTAATTTGTGTCTAGAGTTGTGTTGTGATATCTTCCCGTGAGTCCTTGATCTTGATCATACACAATTGTGTGTATGATTAGTGTACGGTCAAATCGGGGGCGTCACAAAATGGTTGATAAATCAACTGCCATAGCTATCGGTATTTGTGAGGATGTGCCTGTTGTTGTTGTAAATGTTACTATCTTAACAGACTTTGTTATACTTGAGATGCCCGAGGAAGACAACATGTCGATTATCCTTGGTAGACCCTTTTTGAATACTACAGGGGTTGTTATTGATTGCACTAAAAGCAAGGTCACTTTTCATATCAATGGTAATGAACACACGGTGAACTTTTCGAAGAAACAATTCCAAGTGAATGGTATTATGTTATTGAAAAATCTCCGACACTATTGGAAGTTTTCAACTACCTCTACCTACTGCCAAAAATAAATATGATATACTTATTGTTGGGGACATGCATATCCCCGTTGAGGTAACTTAGTGTTTTACGAAAGTTCTTCGGTTTCATGCTAATCGAAGGTGGTTGTTAATAAGACTTGATAAACCTTATTAATGGATCATTTTTGAGAGGTATGAAGTTGATGGATTTAGTAGGCACTATCTTCTGTCCTTACCTTTTGTTCTCTGTTTTTTCTTAGTTAAACAAAATAAATGCCATGTTTATCCTGTTTTCTGGATTTTCCGTGCAGTAAAAAATGACCCAAAAATAAAAGTGCTCAGAATGCCTTGAAAATTTAATATGATTTTTTCTGAATGTTTCTGAATTTTTGGTGCAAATAACATCAGGGGGGTGCACCTGGTGACCACAAGACACCAGAGCGCGACAACAACCCCAAGCACGCCCTGGTGAGTTGTGGTCCCCACGTGGGTCCCTTCACTTATCTCTTTAGCCCATGTCATCTTCTACCTCAAGAAAAAATCACCATTGCTCTCTCTCTCTCTCTCTCTCTCTCTCTCTCTCTCTCTCTCTCTCTCTCTCGTGGTCTTGCTCTCAAAACCCGTAGATTTCGATCTCTTTGCTCGAAGCTCCATTTCCAGAACTGTTTTGGGGGATTGCTACTTGGTATGTGACTCCTCCATTACTCCAAGTAGTTTTTGCTTTTGTGGTTTGTATTTGGAATAATTAGCTACTCTTGGTGCTGTCGTAGATGAGCTTGCATGTTGAATCCTTAGAGTTCTAAGTAGTTTGAATGCTTAATATAGCCTCTATGCATCCTTATGGGTAGCTGCTATCAATCTTGTGAAGTTTTGTTGAGAAAAAATTTGTGACCTAAAATTTTTCAGAAATTATACGCAAATAAAAATGCAATTCTTTAGGAGTTCTTCTAGGAGGAGGTCTACAGAGGCGTCATCTATTAGTGGCTCGATACGTCGATCTTATGTTGAGTCAAGTGCAAGCTCAATGCGGGAAGCTGCTATCAAATCATGCTTATGACCGTGCGACAATTTCATGGTGAGCGCAGGTATTAAGGAAGAATTTGAGTAGTATGTTCACAACACCGAGCTCGGTCCCTACATCGAAGGTAAGTGCATTCAGCATCTCAACCTCGCGGAAATCTTCACTAAGAAATTTAAATTTTATCCTCGTGAGTCTAGAGTTTCATTTAGTCTTTATTATCATCCATTTACCATGCCTCTAGAGATGTTTAGTAATATCTACAAAATTCCATTTTGGGGTTCGCTAGACGAGCCACCAAGATCTGAATATGAGACATTCCTAACTAGCATTTGCTAAGGTAAGGATAGAGGGGTGACACAAGGTAGAATAAAAAGTATTCATTTCCCATCAATTCAATACTTTGCACTCTTTAATGGCAAATGCAACATAGGCAAGCAAGATTGTAGCACACTATGTGCCCCCGACTTGAGCCTCATATACACTGCTTTGACCGCAATTAAATGTTATAATCTTGGAGCAACTGTTGCACGAAGATTGCAACACAACACTGCTAGTGGTTATTTTTATGGTGGGATTTATGCTTCTCGTTTATCTAAAGAGGTTGGCGTATTACCTCTCCCTGATGATCCCGTTTTACCTAGTCGGTACTTAGACTTCGATGCCATGAAACGTCATAAGTTCCTTACGGGCACACCCACTGATTATACTTATAACTTGAGGTTTGATAAGAAACCTGTCGTATCGATTGTTTTGCCTGCGCCTGTTCTTTTTTATTACCACGGCAAAAGAAGATATTATGTCTTGGAGAGTGAGGCTCGCGCATACAATGTGGAGGTTGAGGCAGCCAGACAAGCTGAGGTGGTTGCAGCAAGAGCCTCCATGAGCTACCACTCTGACGACTATGCAGGCCACGGATGATGATCACCAAGATAGGCCAAAAGCCTAAGCTTGGGGGAGTACGGATTTACATCGACAGTACATTAATGTTCACACATTCCATTCCAGTTGTCGGTGTTCACACTTTTTCATTGTATTATCCATGCTAGATTTTTCCTGCTTTCTTCTTATGTGTTTGAAAAACTTTGAGAAAACCCAAAAATATTTCTTGCTTCTTTTCGGTTTTTCTTTCTAGTTTAGTTAGTTGTAATATTAAAATAAAACCCAAAAAGATTTCTTGATTCTTCTTCTTGCTTGTTGGGAGCTCTCCCGTGTAAATAGTTTTATCATTTTTGCTTTTCTTTATTTAATTTTCTTTCTTCAAGAAAAACTAAAAACTCCAAAAATATTTTAGTGTGTTTCTCTGAAATTCTTTTCTGTCTATTGAGTCATGCCAAGGAGAAGACCACGATGAAAATGTCGAGTGGCACTCATATGCATTATTGTTGATCTAATAAAGAGCTCAAATTGCTTTGTATTCTCCTTTTGAATAAAATGTTTGCAGATTCCAGCTTAGTCCATGGCACTCTTGCACTATTATAATTTTCATATCATTCGGTCGTGCAAGTGAAAGGCAATAATGACGATATTTGATGAATTGGCTGTGGCAGAGAGAAACGGGTATGAACTCAACTTGTTATGTTTTTGTAAATATGTTTAACCTAGTATCCATGATTCAGCATATTATGATCAAACATGTTTGCAATGACAATTAGAGATTATAGTTTCTCATGCCATGCCTAAGTAGCTAGGAGTGGATAATGATTTATCTTGGATGTCAACATTGCATTAGAATGATTGTGATGTAGTATGATGATATGGTATCCTCCTCTGAATGTTTCAAGTGGCTTGACTTGGCACATGTTCATGCATGTAGTTGAATCAAAAACAACATAGCCTCGATATTTATGTTCACGGTGTTCATATCCTACTCATGCTAGTATCCAATGTTCATTATTCATAATGCAAGTTCATGACCGTTCTCGCTCTCTAGCTAGCCGCTTCTCAACCTATTTGCTAGCCTTCACTTGTACTAAGTGGGAATACTACTTGTGCATCAAAATCCTTAAACCAAAGTTATGCCAGACAAGTCCACCATATCTACCTATATGTGGTATTACCCTGCCCCTCTAAGTACATTTGCATGTGCCACCTCTAAAAACTTCAAATAAACATCTGTCTTTGTGTGACTGGATTGTTCATAGAGCGACAGGGGGTAGTCGGTATCTTCCGTGGTAAGCGGGTTATTCTCATGATGAGTGTTTATTCACACGTCCTTGCGCGAGAGGGGCGGTAATAGGGGTTCCCGGTCCCGAAATCAAAAAATTGCAAATAATTAAACATAACTCCCCTAGGATTGTTGTTGGTATGGATGGTACCCGTGGATTTGGCTAGCCGTGAAGTGTGTTTGTTGGTGGAGGGGAGTAAACCTTTATTTTTATCGCTTGGGAACCGCCACTAATGTGTTTAGCATGGAAGATATTGATAACTCTTGGTCGTGACATAAACAGGAAGGGTTCCCAAATTTTCATTTATCTCTGTTTTTTAGAACTTTGAGCTCTAGCACCTCTGCAAATCCCTGCTTCCCTTTGCGAAGGGACTGTCTATTTAATTTTATGTTGAGTCAACACCTTCTCAAATAAGCGTCAGATATGATATCACTATTATCATCCTCATGCATTGTGTATAGTTAATGTTGGATGCATCATGACTGGATCTTTTCTACCATGAATTACAATGTTTAGTCGCTGCTTGAACTTGGAGGTGATCTGCATTTATGTTTTGCGGTCTCAGAAAGGGCTAGAGAGATACCAATGTTGTCATATTATATCATGATTGTTTTGACAAGGTGTTGGCATTTGAGATATCTTATTGTTGCTCGCTAGTTGATTATGCCATTGATATGAGTTAATATAATTTTTAAGAGTTATTGCTGATATGGTTAGTCATGATCTTTGCTGAAAACCTGGGGCTACCTAAGCTTATTTATGTAAACAAGAACAAAAGAGTTCATAAAAGTTTTTCTTTTTCACTTTTAGTTTGTCAACTGAATTGGTTGAAGACAAGCAAATGTTTAAGCTTGGGGGAGTTGATATGTCTTCGTGGTATCTACTTTTCCTAACTCTTTTGCTCTTGTTTTGGACTCTAATTTGCATGATTTGAATGAAACTAACCCGGACTGACGCTATTTTCAGCAGAACTACCATGGTGTTGTTTTTGTGCAGAAATAAAAGTTCTCGGAATGGAACTAAACATTTGGAGAATTATTTTATAATAAAAGAAAAAATACTGGAGCCAAGAACCACCGGAGGGGGCCCCTGGCTGGGCACAAGACACCAGCCCCCCCCCCCCCAACTGGCGCCCTCTGGTGGGTTGTGCCCACCTGGTGGCTACGTAGACCCTAATTCCGACGCTATAAAATCATATTTTTTGGAGAGAAAAATCAAAGAGGAAGTTTCATCGCGTTTCATGATACGGAGCCGCCCCTACCTCCTGTTTTTCATCGGGAGGACAGATTTGGAGTCTGTTCAGGGCTCCGGAGAGGGGGATCTTTGATACGTCTCCAACGTATCTATAATTTTCTATTGTTCCATGCTGTTATATTATCATTCTTCGATGTTTTACAAACATTTTATCGCAACTTTATATCATTTTTTGGGACTAACCTATTGACATTGTGCCCAGTGTCAATTGCTGTTTTTTGCTTGTTTTTTTTACTTCGCGAAAAATTAATACCAAACGGAGTCCAAACGCAGCGAAACTTTTTGAAGAATTTTTCTGGACCAGAAGGCACAAGTTGGGCCAAGGAAGTGCCAGAGGGGGGCTCTGAGGGGAGCACAACCCACCTGGGCGCGCCTGGGGGCCGGGGCGCGCCCTAGTGGGTTGTTCCTACCTCGACCGCCTCCCGCACCGCCTCTTTGCTCTATATATACCCCCAAAAATCCAAAAACCCTAGGGGAGTCAACGAAACACAATTCCAGCCGCCGAAAGTTCTAGAAACCACAGATCCAATCTAGACACCGTCATGGAGGGGTTCATCATCCTCATTGGTACCCCTCCGATGATGCGTGAGTACTTCATTATAGACCTACGGTTCATAGTTAGTTGCTAGATGGCTTCCTCTCACTTTTTTGATTCTCAATACAATGGTCTCTTGGAGATCTATTTGATGTAACTCTTTTTGCGGTGTGTTTGTTGGGATCCTATGAACTTTGAGTTTATGATCGGATCTATTTTATCCATGAAAGTTATTTGAGTTTTGATCTCTTATATGCATGATTGCTTATAGCCTCGTATATCTTCTTTGAATCTTTGGTTTAGTTAGGCCGACTAGATCGATTTTTCTTTCCATGGTAAGAGGTGCTTTGTGATGGGTTCGATCTTACGGTGCTCAATCCCTGTGACAGAAGGGAACATGACACATATGCGTCGTTGCTATTAAGGATAACAAGATGGGGTCTATTCCTACATGAATAGATCTTGTCTACATCATGTCATTGTTCTTATTGCATTACTCCGTTTTTCCATGAACTTAATATACTAGATGCATGCTGGATAGCGGTCGATGTGTGGAGTAATAGTAGTAGATGCAGGCAGGTGTCGGTCTACTAATCTTGGACGTGATGCCTATATAATGATCATTGCCTGGATATCATCATAATCATTTGAAGTTCTATCAATTGCCCAACAGTAATTTGTTTACCCAGTGTATGCTATTTTTCTCGAGAGAAGCCACTAGTGAAATCTACGGCCCCCGGATCTCTTCTTCTTCATATTTGCCTTTGAGATCTATTATTATGTGCTTTTATTTTTAGAAATATTAATCCAAAACCCAAAAATACCTTGCTGCAATTTTTTATTATTTATTTTATCTCGCGTTCCTCGAGATCTATTTATCCAATATACTACAACTTTATCTATCTTTTTACCCGGGAGGGATTGACAACCCCTCTTTTACGTCGGGCTGCAAGTATTTGTTCTTTGTGTGCAGGTACCGTTTACATAGTGTTGCATGGTTCTCCTACTGGTTCAATAACCTTGGTCTCATCACTAAGGGAAATACCTACAGTAGATGTGCTGCATCATCCCTTCCTCTTTGGGGAAATACCGATGTAGTTCAAGCTACATCAACCTTCGATCTTCATCATCACCAATTCCATGATGCTCCCC
The DNA here is from genome assembly GCA_021605205.1 of Aegilops longissima. Lineage (NCBI taxonomy): Eukaryota > Viridiplantae > Streptophyta > Magnoliopsida > Poales > Poaceae > Aegilops > Aegilops longissima. The sequence goes on along the minus strand of JAHIAM010001355.1, from coordinate 6,473 downwards.
AACGGGAGTGAGTAATTCCTTCGTAGGCTCGCTGGTCGGTGAGGATTTGGATGAGATTCATCATGTAATCAAGTTAGTTTTCTTAGGGCTTGATCCCTAGTATCCACTCTGTTCTGAGATTGATGTTGTTATGACTTTGCCATGCTTAATGCTTGTCACTTTGGGCCCGAGTGCCATGATTTCGGACTTGAACCGTTTATGTTTTCACCACTATATCTATGTTCTATATCCGATCTAGCAAGTCATATTCACCTATTACGTGTTATGATCCGTAAACCCCAGTGTGACGGTAATTGGGATACTTTCCGGTGATGACTGTAGTTTGAGGAGTTCATGTATTCACTATGTGTTAATGCTTGTTCCAGTTCTCTATTAAAAGGAAGCCTTAATATCCCTTAGTTTCCTTATGGACCCCGCTGCCACGGGAGGGTAGGACAAAAGATTTCATACAAGTTCTTTCCATAAGCAACGATGACTATTTATGGAATACATGCCTACATTATATTTATGAACTGGAGCTAGCTTTGCATCACCATAGGTTATGACTGTTATATGACGAATATCATCGAACAAATCCACCGATCCAATGCCTACGAATTTCCTACATATTGTTCTTGCTAAGTTACTACTGCTATTGTTACTGTTACACTTGCTAAAAAATCATTGCTATCACTGTTACCGTTACCACTGCTATCAAAACTATCATATTACTGTGCTACTGATCACTTTGCTGCAGATATTTAATCTCTAGGTGTGGTTGAATTGACAACTCAGCTGCTAATACTTACAAATATTATTTTGCTCCCCTTGTGTCGAATCTATAAATTTGGGTTGAATACTCTACCCTCGAAAACTGTTGTGATCCCCTATACTTGTGGGTTATCACCCTTCCTCGCCTATCTTCTACAGCAGGAGCTCCCCGATGACCAGACCGAGGCACGGCGCTTAGTCCAGCGTTCTAAAGCCTACAAGGTCCACGGAGGTGAGTTGTATAAGAAAAGCACTACAGGAGTCCTCCAGAGATGCATATCCGAAGAGGAGGGGCAGCAACTTTTGGCTGAGATACACGCCGGCATGGGCGGCCACCACGCGGCAGCTCGAGCTTTGGTAAGCAAAGCCATCCGAGCTGATTTTTCTGGTCCACTACTCGTGCAGACGCACATACTTTAGTCCAACACCGTGTTGGATGCCCGCTTTTTTGCAAATCAAAGCCACATGCCCCCCCGCGGCTCTCCGGACTATACCGATCACCTGGCCCTTCGCGGCCTGGCGGCTCGACATGGTTGGACCACTTAAAGGGGGATCCAAGAAAAAGAAATACTTACTAGTTATGGTTGACAAAATCACTAAATGGATCGAGGCAAAACCAGTAACTTCAGCCAAATTCGAACTAGTTGTCGACTTTATATCCGGCGTGGTGCACCGCTATGGTGTTCCCCATAGCATAATCACGGACAATGGATCCAATTTTACAACCCAGGAGGTCAAAGACTGGTGCGCTAAGATGGGCATCAAGCTCGACTATGCCTCGGTGTATCACCCACAGGCCAGTGGATAGGTCAAACGAGCCAGTGGACTAATCACGAGTAGCATAAAGCCCCTTCTAGTTTGTTCCCCGAAGGAATCCAACTGCCACTGGTAGAGGAGATCGATTCCGTATTATGGGGATTGCGCACCAACCCCGGCCGGTCAATGGGATACACCCCCTTTTATGGTGTACGGCGCAGAAGCACTCCTCCCATGCGACCTCATCCATGACGCGCCTAGATGCGCATGTACGAAGAAAAGCAAGCCGAGTTGGATCAGCAGGACGCCTTGGACGCCCTGGAAGGAGAGCGCGACATAGCTCCGGCTCGCTCTGTATTCTATCAACAGCAATCCCGGCGCTACCAGATCATAGAAGTTCGGGCGAAGGCATACAACGTAGGTGAACTCGTCCTGCATCTCCCGGAGAAGCAGAAGAACAAGCTCTCGCCCAAATGGGAGGGTCCTTTCATAATCGATGAAGTACTAGCAGGAGGAGCATACCATCTTCGCAATCCGGCGGACAATCGCCTCGAACGAAACGCATGGAACGTAACTCGACTTCGACTCTTCTACGTCTAGTCTGGTGTCGTCACTTTAACTACCCTTTTCTTTGTTATAGTTTTTACTTTTTACTTTTTGAGTTGCCACCTCCCGGGCCATGTTCGAATAAACCGAACTGCATTAGGCTCTTTAAGTATACATCTTCAAATGTAATACCCAGATCTACCCAGGGGCTCCTTATAAGAAGCCAATTAATGTACTCTTCATGCACGTATTCGTCTCCGCCGCGTTTGCACCCTTCCCGTACTTCTCAATCCATCATATGCACCAATTTGACTTAAGCTTTTGCCAAGCCGGGTTGCCTGGCTCCTGTGCTTACCCCCTACATTCCCAATTATTCAGCTACGGGGTAAAGGGAGTACCTCTGCGATTGCTACGACCGGGTCAGCCGTGTACGTACCTCAGATGGGTGAAGCCAAAAGCTAGCGTTCTTAAGAAAGTAATGGGTCGACCATGAGGGAAGTGAAAATAATTAGGTGTTCACCACCAAAATCCTGGGGTTCAGTTCCCCAAGTGAATAACACCCGCATACTGTTGGTATTCGGATATAACGTCTATGGTCAACATGACAAGCCCAAAGAAAGTAACCCTTGGAGGAACTATTTTCTTTGTAAGATGTTTCTTACGTCAAAAAGTAATATAACATAACTCTCTGCACATGCTTTTGTCTGTTTACACCAAATGGCCGGATTGCCTGGTTACTCGAAGTGATTTCCTGTTTCTTAGGTCACATAGTACGGAACACTCCCCAACCACTGGTCGGAGAGGCGGAAGTCGATGGCTGGCTAAGACAACGTTTACAATGCGGATCGAGAAAGCTTGATGTAAATTACATAGATACATAGAATCGAGCACCCTACTCCTTGTCGATATTGTCTATCAAGTTGTCCAGGGCACAGTCCTCTTAAGAGTACCGAGCAACAGGCATAACTTGGTCATACACCACGAAGCAGTATTTCTTGCCCATCCGCCCCACTGGTCCAACACGAGCCATATGCTCTGGCTCGAGTTCGGTAAACCTGGTCTTCACCATCTCCCAGGCCTCGCGCACTCCTTCTCGACAAGCCAATATCTTCCATAACTCAAAGCGACGCCGAGCTCCTTTGAAATGATTGGCTAATTTGGCCATCCCCTCTAGAGGTGTCTGATATGTCTCCAACGTATCTATAATTTTTGATTGCTCCATGTTATATTATCTACTGTTTTGGACAATATTGGGCTTTATTTTCCACTTTTATATTATTTTTTGGACTAACCTATTAACCGGAGGCCCAACCCAGAATTGTTGTTTTTTGCCTATTTCAGAGTTTCGAAGAAACGGAATATCAAACGGAGTCCAAACGGAGTGAAACCTTCGGGAACGTGATTTTCTCACCGAATATGATCCAGGAGACTTGGACCCTACGTCAAGAAAGAAAGGAGGTGGGCACGAGGTAGGGGGGCACGCCCACCCCCCAGGGCGCGCCCTCCACCCTCGTGGGCCTCACCTTGCTCCACCGACATACTTCTTCCTCCTATATATACCTACGTACCCCCAAACGATCAGAGACGGAGCCAAAAACCTAATTCCACCACCGCAACCTTCTGTACCCACGAGATCCCATCTTTGGGCCTGTTCCGGAGCTCCGCCGGAGGGGGCATCCACCACGGAGGGCTTATACATCATCACCATAGCCTCTCCGATGAAGTGTGAGTAGTTTATCTCAGACTTTCAGGTCCATAGTTAGTAGCTAGATGGCTTCTTCTCTCTTTTTGGATCTCAATACAATGTTCTCCCCCTCTCTCGTGGAGATCTATTCGATGTAATCTTCTTTTTGCGGTGTGTTTGTTGAGAACGATGAATTGTGGGTTTATGATCAAGATTATCTATGAACAATATTTGAATCTTCTCTGAATTCTTTTATGTATGATTGGTTATCTTTGCAAGTCTCTTCTAATTATCAATTTGGTTTGGCCTACTAGATTGGTTTTTCTTGCAATGGGAGAAGTGCTTAGCTTTGGGTTCAATCTTGCGGTGTCCTTTCCCAAAGGACGTAGGGCAGCAAGGCACGTATAGTATTGTTGCCATCGAGGATAACAAGATGGGTTTTTTATCATATTGCATGAACTTATCCCTCTACATCATGTCATCTTGCTTAAGGCGTTACTCTATTTTCTTGAACTTAATACTCTAGATGCATGCTGGATAGCGGTCGATGAGTGGAGTAATAGTAGTAGATGCAGGTAGGAGTCGGTCTACTTGTCTCGGACGTGATGCCTATATACATGATCATACCTAGATACTCTCATAACTATGCTAAATTCTTTCAATTGCTCAACAGAAATTTGTTCACCCACCGTAAAATACTTATGCTCTTGAGAGAAGCCACTAGTGAAATCTATGGCCCCCGGGTCTATCTTCATCATATTAATCTTCCTTCACTTTATTATTGCTTTTGATTTTTTACTTTGCTTTTATTTTACTTTGCATCTTTATCATAAAAATACCAAAAATATTATCTATCATCTCTATCACATCTCAATCTCGTAAGTGACCGTGAAGGGATTGACAACCCCTATTCGCGTTGGTTGCGAGGAGTTATTTGCTTTGTGTAGGTACGAGGGACTCGCGCGTAGCCTCCTACTGGATTGATACCTTGGTTCTCAAAAACTGAGGGAAATACTTACGCTACTTTGCTGCATCATCCTTTCTTCTTCAAGGAAATCCAACGCAGTGCTAAAGAGGTAGCAAGAAGAATTTCTGGCAGCGTTGCCGGGGAGTCTACGCAAAATTCAACATACCAAGTACCCATCACAATCCCTTATCTCTCGCATTACATTATTTGCCATTTGCCTCTCGTTTTCCTCTCCCCCACTTCACCCTTGTCGTTTTATTCGCCCTCTCTTTTCCGTTTGACTTTTTCTCGCTTGCTTTTTGTTTGCTCGTGTGTTGGATTGCTTGTTTGTCTCAATGACTCTACCTAGATTTGGTGATCTTCACCTTAAAAGGTTAGAAGAGATCGAAAGCAACATCAAGAGTTTTATGGTTTTGCAATTTGAGCATAATAATTTCTTCAGAAACAAGCTTAAGGAACAAAAAAGTTTTATGAGTTATATGAATAAATAGCTCAATGATATGTCTAAAGAATTTGATGGCATAAGATCCCAAATTGCCCGTCTTGAGAAGTTGACTGTTGAATTTCGGATAAGCAGGCTACCTTAGTCAATAAGATGGTCGCTAAACCGGATTTCTATGAAAATAAAGATGAAGATCTAAAAGTTACTGATGTGTCCCCTACTAAACCTTTGTTTTGCAATATGAATCTTGATAATGATGGGACTGAATATGATCCACCTTTACCTAGAAGGCGTTCCAAGAATTCGGAGTTTTTAGATCCTGATGATGAAATTGATAAAAGTGGGATTGAAGAGATTAAAACCCTAGATGTTGCTAAACCAACTATTTTGGATTTCAAGGAATTTAATTATGAAAATTTCTCTTTGATTGATTGTATTTCCTTGTTGCAATCTGTGCTAAATTCTCCTCATGCTTATAGTCAAAATAAAGCGTTTACTAAACATATCATTGATGCCTTGATGCAATCTTATGAAGAAAAACTTGAGTTGGAAGTTTCTATCCCTAGAAAACTTTATGATGAGTGGGAACCAACTATTAAAATTAAGATTAAGGATCATGAATTTTATGCTTTATGTGATTTGGGTGCTAGTGTTTCCACTATTCCCAAAACTTTGTGCGATTTGCTAGATTTTCGTGATTTTGATGATTGCTCTCTAAATTTGCACCTTGAGGATTCCACTATTAAGAAACCTATGGGAAGAATTAATGATGTTCTTATTGTTGCAAATAGGAATTATGTGCCCGTAGATTTTATCATTCTTGATATAGATTGCAGTCCTTCTTGTCCTATTATTCTTGGTAGACTTTTCCTTAGAACGATTGGTGCAATTATTGATATGAAGGAAGGGAATATTAGCTTCCAATTTCCATTAAAGAAAGGCATGTAATACTTCCCTAGGAAGAAAATAAAATTACCATATAAATCTATCATGAGAGCCACTTATGGATTGCCTACCAAAGATGGCAATACCTAGATCTATCATTGCTTTTATGCCTAGCTAGGGGCGTTAAACGATAGCGCTTGTTGGGAGGCAACCAATTTTATTTTTAGTTTTTTTGCTTTTGCTTATGTTTAGGAATAAATCTTTGATCTAGCCTCTGGTTAGATGTGTTTTTATGTTTCAATTAGTGTTTGTGCCAAGTTAAACCTATAGGATCTTCTTGGATGATAGCTATTTGATCTTGCTGTAATTTCCAGAAACTTTCTGTTCACGAAAACAATTGTTAAAAATCACCAGAACGTGATAAAATAGTGATTCCAATTGAT
>JAHIAM010001354.1:0-24444 GCA_021605205.1 Aegilops longissima | reverse complement strand
GAGTACAAACGATTCAGCAAGACTTACATCGTAACTACTCCATATGCATCATTATCAACAAAGGGGTGGTGGAGTTTGACCGCAGAAGCCGCTTTGACTCGGTGGCTATACCAATCACGACTGCAAGTAACTCTTTGAGGTGACGCATACGAGTCCACATATTCACCATATCAATACACCACTATGGACCCGCTCCCGCCTCCCTCACGCAGAACGCCATCCATAGCACTCCACGCTTATCTTGCGCAACCTTCTGCGGAAACATGGCGTAGGGAGTCGGCCACCACCTCAACTAACCACACAAGTCTCTAGTCCAGTTTATCGCCTATTTGGGTTCCATCCGCAAGGAGATCCGCCGGGTGTCGCCACGACCCCAAACGATGTGTGCAGGGTTCCCAAGCCCACCTCGACGGGTGGATTCACGCTTGGTAACACCGTACCACTTGGTGCCTAGTCCGTCCTAAGCCCACCTCAGACGGGTGCCACTTGGTAGACTACTAACACTACCTACAAACACCAGAAACTAGTTGCAACTCTTGGACAGAGATCAAGTTGATTAATAAGTCGAGAGGGGCACTTAAGCATTCCAATGTGTGGTAGTAGCTATTCATGGATCACGAACACAGAACTTAGTTCCTGAGGACGGCTGAAATGAGACAACCCACCATGTACTCCTACATGGCCTCTCACCGCTACTCTTTTACCAAATCGTGTTCACACACTTAGCTCTCAACAAGAGGGACATGTTCACACATCCAATTCATCCCCATGAATCGACCGACTCAACTCTAAGCACATAGTGCATGACAAACAAGCTTGAATGAGTAGGCACATCAGGGCTCAAACAACTCCTACTCATGCTAGTGGGTTTCATCTATTTATCGTGGCAATGACAGGTCATGCAGAGGATAAAGGGGTTCAACTATCGCAGCAAGCAATGCTTGTAATTCGTGGTTGTCCTAATGCAGTAAAAGAGAGCGGAAGCGAGAGTGGGTTTGTATCGAATGAACAAGGGGTTTTGCTTGTTCGGCACTTCAAGATATTATAGCTCTTCATCGGTGTCATCGAACACGCCGCTTTGACGCTGCTCACCGAGAGGGGACAAACACCGCAAACAAGGAAGAACACAATCAATGCAATGCGACAATATGATGCATGAATGTGACATGGCAATATGATGTGATTTGAGCTAATGCAACTAGCAAAGAAGTTAAATGAAGTTGGTTTGAACCCAAGGTTCAAATTCAAACTCCACATGTAGTTATTTAAATGCCATTTATTTCATTTGTCCTAGTCAGTAGTCGTAAGTTGTTCTAACATGCATGAAAATGGTACCGATGGATAGACTGGATTTTCTGATCATTTTTCATATATAATTTATCTCATTTGAGTTACGTTGAATTTATATGAATCTTTGAAGTTTATACTATTTTATTGAATTTTCTCGAATAAGAATAAATCCAGAAAAGCATTATCTGGCAAAGCATGACGCCGGGCAGACGCCATCGGGTCAACGGAGCCGGGTCCAGGTCAAACCTTGATGTGCCGGGTCCACACGCCGAGACTAACTAACTAACCTAAATTAATTAGTGTTAAACTACTACTAACTAAAAATGTCAATGGAGTAATTAGTCGGGGCGCTGGGCCCACTTGTCACACTGGGAGGTTAAACCCCGGTCATCAGGCTCTAACCAGCAAGCGGCCATCGCCGTGGCAACAGGCGCCGACGGAGGGCTCGGTTCGCCTCCCGCGCCTAAACGAAGCGGCGGAGGGCACCACGGGTAGCCGAGCCGCATCAGATCCAACACAACAAGCAAGAAGCAGCGGCCGGAGGCTCGCTGAACGAGGCCGAGGCGGCGTCCATGATCGAGCGCAGGGAAAGGGCGACCACGGTGTAGAGAGAAGAAACAGAGAGGGGAGGACGAAAGCTCTACGGAGATCTTTCTTGGAGTGGACAGCAGCTCAGGGAGGCCCGAGGCACTGGGCGCCCAGTGGGAATCTCCGCCACATGCGGCCGGGGACGAGCTCGGTGAGGCAGAGGCCCCAAGCGCCGAGTGGCGAGTGAGGAGGTCGAGGACGCCGAGGCAGAGCTCATGAACTCGCCGAGGGGCGAGGAATGGCTCAGGCGCAAGAACGGCGAGGCGGCGGCGGCAAGGCTTACAAGCGCAAGCAGGAGGATGAGAGCCAGGAGGGATGGGGACGAGAGAGAGAGAGAGAGTCGGGCTGGCGGTGGCATCTTCCAAAGGTGTCCGGGCAAGGTGGCAGAGAGGAGGTGGCTGTATGCTGCCTCACACAAGTGCACCACATCGCAAGGCCCTCCCGGCAGGAGCTTGAGGACGGTGGCGCCAGGTGGGCTGGCTGCCAACTGCCAGCCTGTGGCCTTTGGTGGCGCTGTAAGTTCCCGTGAGTCTCTCGCTTTTTCCTTTTCTCTTTTCTAATTCTCGACATTTGTTTCTGACTTAGTAAAATGGCTAGGCACTTTCAAAAATCATACCACTAATCGAGTTCACTGCTTGGAATATCTCCAACAAGAATATTTCAGTTTAGGATTAATTGGACATTTAAAGTATTTATAGTATTTAAATGCCCAAAGTCAACTACATAATAAGATTTAATTCAGTGACCCCTAATTGACCTAGAAAAATGTGCAATATTTTTGTCGAGGTTCAAGACCAAACCAAAGATGATGAACATTTTGGGAAGGCATTTTGGTTCATTGAAGATATTTTTATTTGAACCTAGTTGAATTTCTTTCTGATGCTAGGTTTGGTCAATCCCTCATTTCAACTTAAATAGAATTTAAAGATGATGCAACAAGATGCAAAACACACAGTGCAGTACGTAAGCTAGGGATGTGACAGAAGGCATCCTCTCTTTCGCCTTCTTCGTCCCATCTAGTAATTTTACTTGAGCTATATTTTTATTCACCACATAATATGTGTTTTGTTTGGAGCGCCATTTTATTTTCTTTTGTTTTTCATGTTGTTTGAATAAAATAACAAGATCTGAAATTCTAAACGTTAGAGAGTCTTCACATAGTTGCATAATTATTCAACTACTCATTGATCTTCACTTATATCTTTCAGAGTAGTTTGTCGCTTGCTCTAGTGCTTCACTTATATCTTTTAGAGCACGACGGTGGTTTTATTTTGAAAAATAGATGAACTTCAGGCTTCACTTATATTATTTTGAGAGTGCTAAATAGCATGGTCATTTTCTTTGGTTATGAAACTAGTCCTAATATGATGGGCATCCAAGAGGGATATAATAAAAACTATCATATAAAGTGCATTGAATACTATGAGAAGTTTGATTCCATATGATTGTTTTGAGATATGAAGATGGTAATATTAGATTCATGCTAGTGAGAAGTTGTGAATTTGAGAGATACTTTTGTTAAAGTTTGTGATTCCGTAGCATGCACTTATGTCATGCTTCCGGGAACTGGGGTCCTGTGACTTGCTCCTCCTGCGCCTCAAGTGGCTCAAAGGAGGCCCAGACAGACCCATCTTCATCAACGCGAAACTCAAGACCTCACGAGGGGCTGGCACTGCAAGGCAGACGACCGAGAGCTTCTCGTGCACGGCCTCGCCAGGTTGGCTTATGAGGAGGCGTGAGAGTTCAAGGCAGGTACTCATGAGGTGCCCATGACGAAGCCATGACGCACTAAGGGCGCCATTGGCGCCACCGCAAACAGCGCCCCCTCCTTTCCTCTTTGGTGCAAAGGGAGCAAGCGCAGCGCGTAGAGCATCAAACAAAGGCATCCGCTGTGCAACAAGACCAAGACCAGCCCCAACGGCTAGAAGGAGTCATCATGGAGCCCAATCAAAGGCCATCACCAGAAAGCCTTTGGTGTGCGAGGACCAACTTTAGTCGGATAAGTGTACCTGCTGTTCCCCTTCAAATGGCTAATTGTTGGCACCCTTCCCGCCAATATTTGGGAAGAGGCCCAAGGCCTTCGCCTATATAAGTAGGGCCAGCCACCATAGTAGGGAGGACGATCAAGAGAGAGGATCCGGCATTTTGGAATGCGTAGAGAGAGAGAGAGACCCGATCCTCAAGCTAGAGCGACGGGATACCACTTAGCAGTTCATCACGCCCACCAAGAACAGATCTCGCGAGGCTGTTCTTCCCTGCATCGTTCTCAATAGCCCTGTGAGGCAATCCACCACGCCACAAACTAGAGTAGGGTATTACACCACAACGGTGGCCCTAACTAGTATAAATCTCGTGTCTCTTGTGCCGCTTCTTTCGAGTAGTTTTAGGTCCTTATGATTCGGTGAGGTACGAGACGGTGGAGTGTTGTATCTCCGCCACAGCACTCCTGCAGTTCAACATTAAGGGTCTGCTGAACCAACCGACCTTTGGCGCGCCTGTAGGGGCGCCGGACCCGCCTTTCGCCGCTCGCTCTCTCCTCGACCATCGCAACCTATGTAACCGACGCTGTCCCGCTCAAGGCGCCGAGCCTCCTCGGCCCCATATGTCGCCAGACGGTTCTGCCTGGCGGGCGCCTTCGCTGCTCTCGTCACCTGCTGTCAACGCCGCCACTGCCCGGCAAGAAACGAGCAGAGCGCCGCCCCAAGACTCGGTCCCATGAGGCGGGATTGCCGCACCACCACGCTTTCGCCACCTCGCCGGTTCTTGCGCTTCTCACAAGGCCATGGAGGCCCGTAGCTGCACTCATCGCGCTAACGAAGCTCCCTCGCATACCGGGCTTGCCGACGACGTTTATTTAAGAATGGCTCGACTGGCAGGCCGAGCTTCGCTGGCTGCAAGCGGAGGCGCACTCGCCGTCTGGCCTCACCAGACTGATCACCATCGCTTTGCGGGCGATGAGTTCCGGGCGCTTCAGCCGCCTTCCTCCTCAAGACGCGGCTCTGCCCTAAGGCGCTGCTGCCCTCAAGCGGAAGCTGCTCACCAGCGCCGACGCTGCAAGAGCAGAAGCTGCCAAGAATTCTCGCCTCGCGCAAGAAGCTGCCCTGAGCGCCTCCCCGCCTTCCAGCAGGCCAAGACCCCAGGCTGCCCTCAATACCAAGCGCAGGAGGCCTCAAGACCAAGCTTCTCACCGTCCGAGGCCTCCACACACGGGGCGGGCTGCCGCTTTTCCACCGAGAAGGCGAAGGTCAGGGTCGCCAAGTTCAAGCCATACCAGCTTCCACGCCATTTACTCATCGTGTTGACCTTACGGAGTTCCTCCAGCATTTAGCCGGGCATCGAGGCTGCCAACGGGATGAAAAGGTCATGGCGAACTGGTTTCATGGCGCCTAAGGACGGAGCCCGCACTGCTCCTCGAATCTGGCCCTCGTGCACAATCTCTTCCTGGGCCGAGATGCGCACTCCGCTTCATCGCCAACTTCCAAGGTACTCGCGATCGACCACCCGCCGTGGAGCGACATGCCGGATCAAGCAGCAGCCGTGGGAAACCCTGCAAAAGTACATCCAACGCTTCAACAATGCGCTACCAAGATCCCCTGTAACGGAGGATGCCATCATCTCTGCCTTTCTCCGGACGGGCGCATGGACGCCAAGATGAAGGAGGAGTCATGGCATGCATGAAGATCTGTGGCACCTCCCTCGAGCTGTTCAACTCATGCACCAAGTGCACCAGGCTGAGGAAGGGTGCCTCTCCTCTCGAGCTGCCCGCCGGTGGATCCCAAGAGAAGAAGTCCAAGGTACGGCGATTTGAAGCGCGAAGGGGCTGCCGTGCTCGCCAATGGCCAATCCGTACACCAATTCGTTGAAGGTAGATCAGCCCGAGTCCTCTAAGGGAAGCCGGTATCGCGGTACCACCGACGCTCCAATGACCCACAACACCAGATGGCGTGTTCCATAGCACCAGGAAGCGCGGAAGGGAGAGTCGGCAGACGCTCGAGCGCAGCGACGGGCTACGGCCGAGGAGGAGGAAGGAATGCGATGACTGGAAGACGGCAGCCCGCCAAGGGTGGCGCGACTAACCTCGCGAGGACTGCTGGCAAGACCCACTCATGAGGGGGGCTGGAGGGATCAGCCTCGAGGATCGGACCGCAAGGAACGTCCGTCAAATCTCCACTGCCGCTGCCACCAAGGAGAGTCAAGACCGCTATCGATCTAGGGGCCGGGCTTCTGTGAAGCATGCGATCGTCAGATCCCGGGCGAAGCTCTGCCCCACTCTCACCGCATCTTCAAGCAGTTCGCCACCAAGTGAATGCAGTCCTCCCTAAGCTCGAGTCCACGCGCCTCTCAGGTGGTCGGGCGCCATCACGCTCAAATTTCAGCGGATCAGCTCAAGGGCGCAGCCACACCGGAGTTCTTCCGATGCTTTGCTCCCCAATTATCAGCAATGTGCTAGTCACCAAGACCTCATCGATGGCGGAGCAGGCTCAACGCCCCGTCTGTGGAGACATTCAACAATCTTCGCGCCATAAATAGCCTTCAGCAAACCAAGCCCTTCTCCGAGTCACCGACGGCTCCACGTCCCGACTCGGGCAGGTCCGCCTTTCCGCCACCTTCGGGGCCCGCGATAACTACCTACACCGAGCTCATCGACTTCCGACACGCACCACATCTCGCTTCGCCTCTACATAACGCCATCCCTGGCACTCCAGCGCTGGCTAAGTTCATGGTCAGAACTCCACCATGGCTACAACATCCTCAAGATGCCAGAAGCTGCGGGGTCATCACGGTGCCCTGTGGAAGAAAGAGATGCAAGCAGGCTCCTCGGAGCGAGCCTTCCAGCCGTGATCACTGGAAGACCTGCACCACACACAGCAGGATGCCTCCCGAGGCAGCCCCAAGAAGAAGAAGACATCGACCGCCCGGCTCTTCAAGAGACAGGCCCTCCCGGGTCCACATCGCGCCAGGGGAGCCTCCTTCCACTGCAGATAGGGAAAGCGCCTGTGCCCTCCTCTCAGTGGCTCGGGCTCTCCTCGAGGGCCGCCGACCCAGCCAAGGTCTCGAGGGAGGCGCTTGGGCACCACGTGGAGGCATGTTTCAAGCACGCTTCCTGCAAGGTGAGCAAGACCAGGAGGACAGACCTCAAGAGTTCATCACAAGGCCATTCAGAGCTACAGGAGTCAAGGGTCATGAGGGGCAGCCGCCGCTACTCGGGCCTGGCCCCCATCTAGGCGCGAGGATGGTGGGCTGCGCGTGCAGATCGACATACCAGGCTCAACCGAGCCGCATCTCAAGAGCGCCTGCCTCGCGAGTGGGACGCTATGCAGGGTCCGCCCCCGCGCCACGCACACATGCCATATGGCTCGCCAAACGCGATCGCCGGGCGCACTAGCGCTGCCTCATGAGGACCATCCTGAGGCTCAAGAGGTCGCATGCCGCAGCTCCGCGGAGATGGAGATGGCTCCATGAGGAGTCGCTGGCGCCCGAGCCTCCCGAGGCCCCGGCCTCGGGGCTCGTGGAGGATCGGGCTCCCGCAGCCACCGAGTCTGGCCATCAACAACCCTTCATCCCCAACATCACCAGTGACATCTTTAAGTTTTATTTCCGCCGGGAGCGCCTTCAAGGTCAAGATTATTCCCAGTGCAGCTGGGTCCGCCCCTCTGCATGTATCCCTTTATTTCATGTCTTTAGCTTATCCTGCTAGGGCGCCGGCAAAGATTATCCCCTGCCGCCGGCCACCCCAGCTGCATGTATCCTTCATGCGCTTTCTTAGGATTATGCTCTCATTCCACCATGCTTGTTATTTGGTGCCTTCTCCTAGGTGGCTAAATCTTGCACGCTAAAGGTGGTACCCGAGCATCGCGACCTGTGGCTCCCACCGCTCTCCGCCCTCACCTCCGGTCTTGTCCGTGGCATCGCGACCGGCTTGCTGGCCGACGGCCGAGACCAGCCCGAGAGCCGACCCGAGGACGAGAGTTTCTTCATCCAATCCATCTTGGCGCTAACGGGGTGCCTGAGCATCGCGACTGTGTGGCTCCTACCGCTCTCCGGCCTCACCCTTCCGTCTTGTCCATGGCATCGCGACTGGCTGCCAACACGGTCGAGACCAGCCCGAGAGCCGGACCCGAGGACGAGTTGCCATCTAATCTAGCTTGCTGCTAAAGGGGGTAAGCTCTGAGCATCGCGACTGTGGCTCCTACCGCTCTCCGCCCTCACCCTCCGGTCTTGTCCATGGCATCAGGACTCGCTTGCAAAGAACGACCGAGACCAGCCCGAGAGCTGGACCCAAGACGAGAGCAACGGAATCCGCCTATTTTGCGTGGAACACACTCAAGATAAGGCCTCAGAGCCAGCGCGAACCCGCCTTTGAGGTAGGGCTCCAAGGCCCTGCTACTGGCTCACGGGTGCCTCTAACACACCTCCGGCGAGGCCTCTCGCGCCTCCAAAGAAACTAACAGCAGGTCTAATAATCACCATCATGTAGCTCTTGTTCCTTTTGTGGTGAACCTCAGGTCCTCTCCAAGGAGCACACGTAACGCACTCTCGCCATGCACCGCCAAGGCACGGACAAGGCGCCGCACCAGGAAGCATTGTCCCGACCTCGAGATAAGTCACCTCCCGACACTCTAGTCATCGCAACACCATCCCCACACTCAATGCAACTCCCGTTAGCAACGCCGCCCCTTCTCATCGAATGATGGCTGCTTGAGCGCCAAGGGGGACCCCCGAGCATCGCGACTCGTGAGGCTCATTACTGACCTCGGCCGCCACCTCCGGCCTTGACCACGGATCACGACTCGGCATACCAGCCGATGGCTGAAGCTTTGGGATCTGGACCTGCCGACGAAAGCGCCAAGCCCTCGTGAGGTCCGAAAGGAAGAAATCGGGCTAGAAAGTAATGAGCATCCCGCATTGCCTCATAATAAGGATCATATTGACAAACGGTTACAAATATCTTACAAGCCCTGGCAAGTACATTCTTGGCTCCTCGCAGGAACAAAAGACGCTAATCCTAAGGAGTCCCATCTACAGGGACCACCGCTGTAGACGCCCATCATCAACAAGTAATACCCGGTCCGAGCCAACCCCATCCAGACTCAGGGCGGCGACGACTGACGAGCTCGGGCTTCGCCCGAGAGCCGGCGAGGCTCGGGGCTCAGAGCTCGCCGCCGCCTCCGCGCCGCCAAGAGCTCGGCGGAGTCGCCGGATCCTCCGGCACCACGCCGCCTCGAGAAGCTGCCAAGGGATTGGCTCGGTCGGCCTCCGCCTCACCGCAGCAGAGACCCCAACCACTCTCTCCCGGCAGCACTCCAGCCGCATTTACCCTCCGCTTCAAGACCTGAAGGACACCACCAAGCACCATCGACCTGTGTGGATCGTGAGGGCGCCTGCTCTGGGCAGACCTCGGGCGATTCGCCGGGCAACCACCGCAACCTCCGCCTTTGCCGCCAGGGTGCCAGAGCCGGGCGTGCCGCAGCCAGAGTCCCAGGCTACCGCCGGACGACGGAGGCGCAAGAAAGGGGATCTCGAGCAGCAACTTGAGAAAGAAAAAGGAGGCAAGGAAGATGTCGCCTATTATCAACCCGCTGCTGCGAGGGCGCCTTCACGCCCAATCAACTGGCCACGGCGCCCAAGGCCGCAAGCTGTTAGGGCTCACGACGCCGCAGACTTGCCCTTTCGCCTCTCGCACGCCAAGGTCGGCACGCCTGCGGGCCCTCGTGGCTATCACGGGCGTTCGGGAACGGGGTCCTGCATTTGTTCGCTCATGGCTCCCGGGCGTGGCTCTAAGGAGGCCCAGACAGCCCATCTTCATCAACGCAAGAACTCAAGACCTCACGAGGGCCAGATTGCTGGGCGGATGACCGAGAGCTTCTCGTCGCACGGCCTCACAAAGTTGGCTCATGAGGAGGCTAGAGTTCAAGGCAGTACCGCGAGGTGCCCATGATGTTTATGACGCACCAAGGGCGCCAGCAAGAAAGCGCCAATCACAAGAAGTCTCCTCCTTTCCCTCTTTGGTGCAAAGGAGCAAGCACAAAGTAGAGCATCAAACAAAGGCATCCGCTTCGTGCAACAAGACCAAGACCAGCCCCAACGGATGGAAGGGAGTCATCGTGGAGCCAAGCAAAGGCCATCACCGAGCCTTTGGCAGTGCGAGGACCAACTTTAGTCAGATAAGTGTACCACTGTTCCCTTCAAATGGCTAATTGTTGCGCTCTTCCTCTCAATATATTGGGGAAGAGGCCTGTGGCCTTCTGCTCATATAAGTAGGGCCAGCCACCATAGTAGGGAGGGACGATCGAGAGAGAGGATCTGCATTTTGGAATCCAGAGAGAGAGAGACCCGATCCTCAAGCTAGAGCGACGGGATACCACTTAGCTTCCACGCCCACCAAGAATGCACTGCGAGGCTGTTCTTCCCTGCATCGCTTCCTCAATAGCCCCATAGGCAATCCACCACACCACAAACTAGAGTAGGGTATTACACCACAACGGTGGCTCTGAACTAGTATAAATCTTGTGTCTCTTGTGCCGTTTTTTCAGTAGTTTAGGTCCTGCGATTCAAGCGAGGTACGTAGACGTTGGAGGGTTGGATCTCACGCGCACCCCTGTAGTTCGAACCTTAAGGGTCTGCGCGAACCCGAATCGACATTTGGCGCGCTGTAGGTGCCGAATCTACTCCGTTTCTTTCTCGACCACCACGAACGCAACCATGTTCGGACGCCGCTGGGCTCGGCCGAGAGCCGAGCCGCCTTCGCCTCCCATGTCACCCAGACTTTGCCCCATCGCGGCAAGCGCCCTCGCTGCTCCTCGTCACCATCGTCAACGCCGCCATCGCCCGCTGGGAACGAGCAGCAAGCCGCCGCCCCAACACTCGTCTGCCTTACATGCCTATATCATATCGTCAACACCTTGCATGCACTATTACTCGCTCATCTTCGCCAATTCAGATTTCAGTGTCGCCTCCGCCGAGTTTCAGCCACATGCTCACAGCAGCACTTGGCACGCTGCTCGCAGCCCAGCCTCGCTTGTCCGGAGCTTCACACGCGCGCTTGGCGCTCGCCTCGGGCGCCGGTGGCACCTCGTCACCGGCTGGCGGTCTTGCGGCGGCGTAACCACCGTAGCGGCCGGCTGTGAGCGGTAACGGGCGATAACGCTGTTCGGGCGCCGCCTAAATATCCCGGTAGCTCAAGGTGGCCATTTTCCTTGCCAAGACACGCATGCAGCACTGCCGTCGCGTGGTCGCACGCCAGAGAGCACGCTTCCGCCGCCGACGGGTCAGCGGCGGCTGCTCTGCCGTGGGACAGTCCGTAACTCGCCACACTTGCTGAGTTGGACACCGATGGCTCTCCAGGATTGCCTAGTCGATGCCTAAACTCCTAAGCCGACTGCACCACCCACAACGCCACCAGAATCACCTCACGGAGAACCCCTGCTTTCGCAACCGACCTCGAAGGCTTACACCCCGAGTCCGCCACCACCCCTCTAGTACTCGCCAAGCCCTCGAAGGGCCCTCGAGGGGCTCTTCTTCCCGACTCCGCCACCTCATTCCGCCTCGCCTCCACCTCGATCCACTCGTGAGGTCATCTCCGCGCCTAACCTCACAAGAACCCTCTCCGCAACTAAGAGTCTAACCCCAGCCCAATTTGATCTTCACAACCTCTCCGACGAGGTCCACGACCACCGAATCCTCGCCCACGCCGAGCAAGCCGCTTGCCGATGTGGTACTCACGACTACCACTTCCACCTCCCATGCACGCCGAAGGACGAGCTGATCACGGCAGGTACCGGCCCGTCACGTCAGCCGTGATCGCCGCCGCACCATCATCGATTCTCGGCGCCGTCACGCCACTGTTTCTTTTTAATTTTCAAACCCGACAGGTGGGACCCGCCTGTCAGCCTCTCACTGCTTCTTTTAAATGAACCGCTTTCTGACTTTTTCTCGCAAAGCCCCCTAGAAGTTTTCTTCGTTTATTATAGATGGGTCCTTGGACCTAAACCCTTTAACTTTTTAACAGTAAAGGAATTTTTAAGTGATTCTTTTTCTGACCTCTTCAGATTTTTGTCTAGTGTTTTATCATATTTATTTGAAAAATATTGGGATCAACTTTCTGTACCCCACGGTATTTACGTTAGCTTTTTTTTATGTACCATAGATACCAAGGAGGTGATTTGAACCATAACTCGCCGAAGCTAGACCCCCATCATCTAACTAGTGCAAGCAATGTTATGAACTTTGATATGATGAGTGTTTGGGCATGTTTGCATTATTTTTGTATCATGGCACGCTCATGAGCATCTCACGATGATAGTTTATCTCAGAAGAGTTGAGGCACTTAATGAGCTCTGTAAATTCCATGAGTTGTTGGAAACTTGTTGCATGGCCATGAGTTGGCATGAGTATGGGTAAGATGGCAGGTTGTAGCATGCCAGGCTTATGCCATATCGCTGACCCAAGTCAACATAAATCGCTCAGATTCTCGTCCATCTTCCCTTTTCAGATTACCACCTGCTTCCCGGCAAGGGATGTTTAGTAAGTTGCAAACCACTTCCTGTACACACCAAATCGAGAGGCCGGATGAAGGTTCCATGGCCCTGATTAAAGCCTCTCATCCGTCAAGTATGGGTGTTTCCGTTGGGACCGAGAGGGGGCACCCTTAGAGCGCCTGCAGATACAAATTTGATCCCATGCTATTCGAGATTGTGATCTCCGCGCCTCAAAGTTTTTCTTAAACGCCTGTCTAGGGTGATTCCTGGCAATGTGAGGTATGATGGTGTGTACTAGCTAGTTGTGTTTCCTCCAAATATCAGAACGGAACTAGTCCTTCGTGACTACGGAACCGCTGGTGTGGACAATTTTGGTACAAACTCAGCAGAGTCAAAATTTTGAATTCATCTTATTCATATCCGAGTATCGTGTTCATCTCATTTTGTCAAGTGTCGGCCTCGTGATGTAAACTCCCGAGAGCCATTTGAGTACTAAATATTTATTCCCGTGAATGGACTAACCCGCTTATTGTCTTGTGATGAATATTTTCCGTGAGCACTATATCTTGTCACTTATGAATAATGAATTATAAGTTCTTTCGCGATGTCGCCAGACGTCCGATCGCTGCATTGTTGTTATTTATTTTATTATAAGCTCCTTTCACATGTCGCCATTCGTCCGATCATGCATTGTTGTTATTCGCTTTCATTATAAGCCCTTTCTCGCGATGTCGCCAGACGTCCGATCGCTGCAATGTTGTTATCTATTTTCATATAAGCCCTTTCATTCTCGATGTCGCCTTGACGTCCGATCTGCATTGTTATTATTTTACTTTATTATAAGCCCTTCGTGATGTCGCCCGACGTCCGATCGTGCACTAACGTATTTACTTTCAATATAAGCCCTTTATGAGGTGTCGCTAGACGCCTCGATCGTGGCATGTTTTACTTATTGATTTACTTCGAGGCCGCTTCGCATAATTCGATAGGTTTTGAGTTTTATCTTCTTTGGAAACTACCGCCATTCCTTCTCTTATTTACTTTGCTATACCGATTAAATTGCATTGTTAAAATTAATCATGTCGCATTCATGCATTCATTTGTTATATCATTTGTCCGAACTGTCTTATGTGAGTACTTTCAAAGTACTCACCGCTTGTTGATTTGGCCAGATGTCGACGAAGGCGATCTCATGGATGAAGAGTTCGATAGCGAGTCCGACGCCTAGAGGAATCCTACCAATCTCGTAAGTTCTCGGATTAGTCATTGTGATATATCCGCTCGCTACCCAAATAAATTCATCGAGCTCACCTCGACGCCGATGAGCCGCCAAAGAAGTAGTCTTATTAACTACCCCACGTTATTCCACCAACCACACATATCTCGAGTCAAGAGTATTTCCACCCCACACCATTGTGTCATATCCGCCATCATGTATAATTATCAGTTGTTTGTAATAATTGGTTGGGCCCTTCATCCAACCTCGTAATATTGTAATGCTACCGGCTTATTGTATCAAAGTTTTGTCTACCGTATGGAGGATTTTCCTCATATTGATTTCATAGGTCGGTTGTTCAATAAATATTTTTATTGAAAACCGGTCGTGACAAGCTTGGTACCAGAGCCAGCTGACTGTAGGAAGCCACTAGGTGCGATCGCTAATCGGGTTATTAGCATAATAGAGCTTATTTATTATTTTCACAAATGTAGTCAATTTCTGATAATCAAAGATAAATTTATGATTTGACTACTCGGATTTTTTCCTACTTTTGTAGATGGTCGGCAACGATCGCGAGTCGCAGATGTTCGCCAACATGCCCGGCGGTTCACAAGCTTCTCTCTTCATCGCCCAAGTCGCGATGGGGCTAGATGTAGCTTTTCTCTCTCTCAAAGACAAGGTCAATGACTGCCTAACCATGCACCAAGCCGCTGTGGAATTCAAGAGAGGACGAGTTGAGCGCTATCGGTTCGTGGGGAGAGCCATGCCCACAGAGAAGCATGCACTGCAGATGGCAGCCCGTGAGGCGATAGCTCGCCCTGTGGATATCCTTCCTTCGATGAAGACTCGCTACCGCTACCTGCCATGTCACGTGCCATATACCTGCCACCACGCTGCCTCTCTGCCCCAGGGAGAACGGGACGAAGATTTTGAGATGCTTATCGAGTATCTCCGAGCTTTGAGGCAGCCTTGACAACCTGGTGGACGACTTTAGTAGCTGCTCGATGGACTCACCCATGGCTGTGCCGCCAACAGAGGGAGCCCCAGCCGCACCGCCACTCGACTTTCGCCTCACATCAGATCGCTTGCTCCAACTGCCTGCACCGCCACTAGTCGCCTGCCTACCATGGAGGAGTTCAACCATGTCATTGCGCCTACTCCGTTTGTTCTGCACCACCCTCGTGCTCCGGCCAGGTTCGAAAGTTGTCCCAAGACAGGCACCTGCTCCACCAACTCAGCAGCACCTCACGTCCTGAGCCTATCTCCAAGAGGAGGTTGAGTCCCCAGCCTCACCACGCCACACCTTGGCAGGCCAAGGGAAATCCTTACCATCTCCGACTAAGCACGCTTAGCCGCCATGCGATAAAACCGACTTGTACGATATGTTTATATGTAAATAGGCTGTGAGAAGTAGCTTGTTTGCGATCATGTAGGATCCGGAGGAGTGCACTAGACTAAATAACATGTCAGATTATGTACGATATCCCGAGTGATGTATTGTATAATTACTGCTTATGCGTAAGATATGTAATGAACAGTCCTTCTCCGTATGCAAACGATTTTCTCTTGAAAAATCTTGGAGCATTTGCAACTTTTTCCATCTTCTTGAATTTATTGATTTTTATGCTCAATTTCTTTTCTTATGAGTGTTTCAAAATATATCCCCAGAGTGAACTATGTCTCGCCCTTGACGCGCCCATGCCAACTCCGACAGAGGAAAATTATGGCACACCCTGTGCAACAATTTCACATGGGCAGCAAGTCAACAGGATGTTGAAACGGCACTTTCCCAAATGTGCCGCCTTTATGAACAAAGTCAGCAGCAACATCAGGAAATAATGAACCAAGTCATCAATATGGGAAATCACCGTGACAGTATCAGCAGCAATCAAAATTATCTCGAGCTACGTAAGACACGCCCCCAAACATTTTCTCACACCGACAAACCTCTTGAAGCCGAGGACCTGGCTTCGAGACATGGAAAGAAAATTAATTATTGCCCAGTGTTCAGATCTTGAGAAAGTGCTTTATGCTCGTGACTATCTCACCGGAGCAGCCGTGATCGTGGGGAAAATTTCCTACACATGCACCCCAACGAAAATAATATAACATGGGAGGAATTTAAAGAAGGTTTTCGTGGGGCACATATTCCTAAGAGTCTTATGAAGATCAAAAGAGAGAATTTGATGACCTCAAGCAAAGGACAATGACAAGTGTCGTAATACAACACCAGTTTACTCTCGCTGTCTCGCCACGCCAACGAGGAGCGATGTCGAAAACAAAAGATGGAGAAATTCCTAGACGGTCCGACACCGCTTTAAATGCCAATTGGTCGTACACACCTTTCCAGATTTTAAGACGCTGGTGGATAAGGCCATTACCTTGGAAAATGAGAGACGAAGCTTAGAAGATTTCGCAAGCGAAGAGGGACCAGACTAATCACGCCTCAACAACCACCGCAGCAAGATGATGTTCGTAAAAACTGACACCCAAACCCACGACAAGCGCCTCACGCCCAATCAAGAATTTCCATGCAAGGGACAAGGAGTTCACATACCGCCCAAAGCACTGTTACGCTTAGGAGAAGAAGGCACTATGCCAAGCAAAGGCCCTAAGCCAAGGAACTCAACCCCAAAGCCGAACAACGGAGGCAATAATTCGCGCCAAAGCGCAACAATTTCAACCCAAATAACAACCACAAGAAGGGTCATCTGAACCACGTGACCAAAGAGGAAGCACAAATGCCCCAGATATCGTACTTTCACGCTTCTCGTCAACACAATACCTGCCATGGTTTTGTTTGATTCTCGAGCTTCACTCATTCGTTTCAAAAGTTTTGCTTTGCAAAATAATTTTTCGATGCTTCCCTTGGGAAAATCTATGATCGCCAAGTCCCCGAATTAAGCAAGTTACCCGAATTATTGCCAGGGTGTGGTTATCGAGTTTGAAGGGTTGAAGTTTCACGCAAATCTTATCGTGTTGGAAAATAAAGGACTGGATGTCATCTTAGGGATGGATTGGTTAACCACCAACAAAGGTTTTATTGACTGCTTCAACAGGACCGTAATTTCACCCATCACCACGGGAAGACCATAAAAGTTTCAGCTAAGGAAAGAAAATATCCCGGCAACCGAGATTGAACAAGGTGGATATTTCTGAATTGAGCAAGGTTCCAGTAGTGTGTGAATTTCCAGATGTATTTCCCGAAGAGCTACCAGGCATGCCACCAGACCGAGAGATAGAATTCAGCATTGAGCTAGCACCCGGAACCGCTCCCATATACAAGAAACCATACAGAATGGCACCATCCGAATTGGTAGAACTGAAGAAGCAAATAAAGGAATTATTGGAAAAGGGTACATACGAGCCAGCCTCACCTTGGGGTTCACCAATTTTGTTTGCCAAAAGAAGGATGGAACACTGAGATTGTGCATAGACTATCGAGCGCTAAACATGGTCACAATCAAGAACAAATATCCGATGCCACTTAATAAATGATTTATTCGATCAACTCGCTAAGGCCAAGGTGTTCTCAAAGATTGACTTGAGATCGATACCATCAACCGAAAGTGCGAACCAAGATATTCCCAAGACAGCTTTCACCTCCGTGATACGGATTGTATGAGTTCACCGTAATGCCATTCGGACTAACAAACGCCTCAAGATATTTTGTTCACCTCATGAACAAAGTATTCATGAAGTTTATGGATAAGTTTGTTGTGGTATTTATCGATGATATTCTCGTATACTCCAAAACACCGTAAGAGCACGCTGAACATCTCCGAATTGTACTAGGAGAACTCAGAAACATCAATTGTACGCTAAATTCAGCAAGTGTGAATTTTGGCTAAAGCAAGTAGGTTTTCCGGGCCACGATCGACCCAAGAAGGTATCGCCAGAGACCCGAAAGTCAAGGTCAGATTTATCGGAAGCCACCACCAAAGGACGGATGTATCAAGTTTCTTGGGAATGGCAGGATACTACCGAGATTTATTGAAGGATTCTCCACCATAGCAAAGCCAATGACGCAACTACTCAAGAAAGACAGAAGTTTGAATGGACGGAAGCTTGCGAGAAAAGTTTCCAAGAACTAAAGAGGAAACCGACGACAAAGACCAAAGATTAATTGTGCCGATATACACAAAAATTTTGAGGTATTTTGTGACGATCTCGAAAGGGCCTCAAAAGCGATAATGCAAGAAGGCAAGGTTGTCGATATGTTTCCGACAACTTCGCAAGCATGAGGAAAATTATCCTACTCATGACCTGGAATTAGCAGCAGCTTATTCATGCACTCAAGGAATGGAGACACTTTACTTGGTAATCGCTGTGAAATATACACGGACCACAAAAGCCTCAAGTATATTTTCACACAACCAGAACTGAATTTACGGCAGCGACGCTGGTTGGAATTAGTAAAGGATTATGATGTTGGAATCCACTACCACCTGTGCAAAGCAAATGTTGTAGCAGATGCTCGAGTCGGAACCCCATCCGACAACGACAAAGATGCCAAACTTGAGACCTGAATTCCAGCAGGAATTTGCAAGCTCAACTGATGGTGGTCACCAAGGCAGTGTGTCGAACTTAGAATTACAGCCCACCCCGATAGAGAAGGTTAAAGAGGCTCAACGTGGACACCCCAGCATTGAAGGCATAAACGAAGATGAAGTTGGGCAAGGCCTCGAATTCGTTATTGATGAGCAAGGAATATTGTGGTACGGAATAGGCTTTATGCATCAAATATCCATGACCTTAAACAAAAGAAATCTGGCTGAAGGCCACACCGCCCCATATTCAATCCATCCCGAGGAACAAAATGTACAAAGATCTTCAGAAACATTTTGGTGGCATGGTATAAAAAGAGACATAGCCACGCTTATTGCATGTTGTGACTTTGTCAACGATCAAGGCCGAGCACCGTAAACCGCCGGCTATTGCAACCAAATAAGATACCCGAGTGGAAATGGGACGAGATTGAATGGATTTTATTGTTGACTACCTCGGTCATGACACGGACATGATGCCATATGGGTCATCACCGATAGATCGACTAAAGTAGCACACTTCATCCCCGTGAAGACAACCCACACCACTCGTAAGCTTGCTAGGCTCTACCTTTCCCGTGATCGCTTGCTTACATGGAGTCCCAAAGAAAATAATCTCTGATGAGGCACTCAATTGCCTCCGATTTTGGGATCACTTACAACAAGCTCTGAACTCAGCCGGCATTCAAGACCGCATACCATCCCTGCATGATGGGCAGATCGAGCGAGTAAACCAGATTCTAGAAGATATGCCGAGAGCATGTGTCCTCACCTATGGGACCAGTTGGGAAGAGAGCTTACCATACGCAGAATTCGTGATATAACAACAGCTATCACCCAGCCTGCAAATGGCACCATTTGAAGCTCAGACGGGCGAAGATGTCGCACTCGCTAAATTGGTCGGAAACCGAGACAGCCATATCTTCGCCCAGACCTGCTCAAAGAGGTCAAGATAAGGTCAAGGTGATTAAGGACCGACTCAAGACAGCCCAAAGTCGACAAAAGAGTTATTACGATCAGAAGCATCGTGGAGTCAATTTTGAACCCGGTGAATTTGTGTACCTACGAGTATCCCCTAGGAGAGGCCTGCATCGATTCAAGATTAAAGGGAAGCTAGCACCAAGATTCATCGGACCATTCTGCATAGTAGCACGAAGAGGCACGGTGGCCTACCAGCTAGACTTACCCGAAGAATTATCCGACATCCACGACGTATTCCACGCCTCCCAATTGAGGAAGTGCGTAGCAACCCAGAGAAACAAGTACCCCATAAAACATTGACGCAGCCAGACCTTACATATCGGGAGCATCCGATAAAAATCTTGGAAGAGTCTCGAAGGAGAACCCGACACAAAACCATCAAGTTCTTCAAAGTTCAAGGAGCAACCACACCGAAAGTGAAGCCACTTGGGAAAGAGAGGATTTCCTTCTGACAGAGCACCCACAATTATTTGAGGATCAGCTGGAATCTCGGGACTAGATTTTTCCTAAGGGGTAGGTGTTGTGACACTCCAAAATATTCTTTGGTTTTCTTCAAAAAATTTGTTGATTTGAAGAAGGTCTTCTAAACCCTTCCAAAAATCTCTCTCAAAAGCTTTTTCCTTTAGCAAATATTTTATTTTGCATCTCCTTCAACTCGTGTTTGGTTTTAAATTTTTCTTCCGATTGCCTCTTCTCAAAATTTCAAGAAAATCTTTGAGTTTATTTTCTTTCAAAAGAAACTCTAGGAGTTTTTCATCCTCTCCCAATATTGAAACCATTCATGATTTTACCATGCACCACATGGTAAAATCTTCCCAAAATCTCTCCTTCCACTTTGGGCAATCCAAACATTCTGTCTCAACAAGTTCAACCTTTTCTGAATTTTATTTCATTTAATTCTCCCCCAAATCTTTTTTCTGTCCATTATTTTGAGCCTAGGTGATTTGCAAAGCAAGTACCTAAATGCATTTGAGTTTTGACCTCAAACCAACTCCCCGGATAGTCCTTGGTACCCACAACCTAGAACAATCAAGATCCACTCTCTTCTGTTCAAAGATTTCAAATTATAGTCTCGCAAGTTTGGACCAGATTTGTCAAATTTGGTGAAATTCATATCTACTCCTCTCCAAAAATTCCACAAAATTCAGGCAGCCTCTAGATGCAATGAGAGGCCCTCCACCAAAAACCAGCTCAAGGAAAAATCCCTTACATGCCTAAATCATTCTCGTAACACCTTGCATACACTATTACCGCTCATCTTCGCTAAATTCAGATTTCGTCGCCCATCTCCGCCGAGTTTCACCACATGCCCACAAAGCACTTGGCACGCTGCTTGCAGCCCAGCCTGCTTGTCCGGAGCTTCACACGCTGCTTGGCGTGTTCTCGGCCGGTGGCACCTTCGGCTGCACCAATCGGCTGGCGTGGTCTTGGCGGGCGCAAGAATCCACCGAGCGGCCGACAGGGAGCGAACGGCGATAACGCCGCTCGCGCAGCCCAAACATCCCGGTAGCTCTGCTGGCTATTTCTTGCCAGCACACGATGCAGCACCGCCGCCAGGTTCGCACGCGCAGAGCTGCTTCTTCGCCACCGACGGGCCGCTGGCGGCCGCTCCATCGAGGACAGGCCGTAACTCGCCACCTTGCTGAGTTGGACACCGATGGCACCAGATTGCCTAGTCGATGCTCAAACTCCTAAGCCGACTGCAGCCACACCGCCGCCAGAATCACCTCGCCGAGAACTCCCCGCTTCTGCAACCGACTGGCCGCTATATATAGCACCCCGAAGGCCATCGCCTCAAGACACCTCCACCACCTCACTAGTACCTCGCCAAGCCCCGAAGGGCCTCGAGGGGCTCTTCTTCCCGACCGCCACCTTGCTCCGCCGCCTCCACCTCGATCCACTCCGTGAGGTCATCTCCGCGCCTAACCTCACAAGAACCTCTCGGCAACTAAGAGTCTAACCACAACCCCAATTTGATCTTCACAGCCTTCCCGACGAGGTCCACGACCATCCGACCGCCACCGCCGGAGAAAGCGTCTGCACGACGTGGTACTCGCCGACGACCACTTCCACCTCCCACAGACGCTGAAGGATGGGTTGATCACGAAGGTACCGCCCGACCACTCGCTGCCGATTACGCCCATTCACCATCAAGATTTCTCGGCGCCTGCCGCTGCTGCTGCTTCTTTTTAATTTTACACCCGGATGTGGAGACCTGGCCTGCCAGCCTCTCTCAACAAGCTTTTAAACGAACTGCTTTCCTGACTTTTTCGCAAAGCCCCCTAGAAGTTTTCTTCGTTTATTACAGATGGGTCCTTGGACCAAAACCCTTATAACTTTTAATAGAAAGGAATTTTGAGTGATTCTTTTTTCGTCCTCTTCAGATTTTTTGTCTAGTTGTTTATCATATTTATTTGAAAAATATTTGGATCAACTTTCTATACCCCACGGTATTTACGTTAGCTGCGGTATTTTGTGTACCGTAGATACCGAATGAGGTGACGGAACCGCTAACTTCGCGCTTAGCTAGACCCGACTATCTCCTAACCAGGCAAGCAATGTTTGAACTTTTGATATGATGAGTGTTTGGGCATGTTTGCATTATTTTTGTATCATGCCACGCTCATGAGCATTTCGATGATAGTTTATCTCAGAAGAGTTGAGACAAATGAGCTCGTAAATTCCATGAGTTGTTGGAAACTTGTTGCATGTCCATGAGTTGGCATGAGTATGGGTAAGATGGCAATGTTGTAGCATGCCAGTGCTTATGCCATCGCTGACCCAGGTCAACATAAATCACCAGATTCTCGTCTCGCCTTCCCTTTGGTACTACCACCTGCTTCCCGCAAGGGATACGGCTTAGTAAGTTGCAAACCACTTCGGGTACACACCAAATCGAGAGGCCGGATGAAGGTTCCATGGCCCTAGATTAAAGCTTCTTCATCCGTCAAGTATGGGTGTTTCCGGTTGGGACCGAGAGGGGGGCACCCTTAGAGCGCCACAGACAAATTTGATCCCATGCTATTCGAGATTGTGATCTCCTGCCTCAAAGTTTTTCTTAAACGCTGTCTAGGGTGATTCTCGCAACGTGAGGTATGATGTGTGTACTAGCTAGCTGTGTTTCCTCCAAACATCAGAACGAAACTAGTCCTTCGTGACGGAAACTGCTGGCTGTGGACAATTTTGGTACAAACTCGCAGAGTCAAAATTTTTGAATTCATCTTATTCATATCCGAGTACCGTGTTCATCTCATCTTGTCAAGTGTCGGGCCTCGTGATGTAAACTCTCCGAGAGCCATTTGAGTACTAAATATTTATTCCCGTGAATGGACTAACCTCTTATTGTCTTGTGATGAATATTTTCCGTGAGCACTATATCTTGTCATTATGAATAATGAATTATAAGCCCTTCTCGCGTATGTCGCCAGACGTCCGATCATGGGCATTGTCATTTGCTTTTTATTATAAGCTCCTTTCGCGAGGTCGCCAGACGTCCGATCGCGCGCATTGTTATTATTCATTTCCATTATGCCCTTCTTTTCGCGATGTCGCTTCGTACGTCCGATCATGCAAATAAGTTGTTACCTTATTTTTTATATAAGCCCTTTTCGCGATGTCGCTCGACGTCCGAATCGCTGCATTGTTATTATTATTTACTTTCATTATAAGTTCTTTATGTGATGTCGCCCGACGTCCGATCATGGTGACGACGTATTTACTTTCAACATAAGCCCTTTATGAGGTGTCGCTAGACGCCTCGATCGTGGGCATGTTTTACTTATTGATTTACCCTTCGGAGGCGCCGCTTGCATAATTCGATCGGTTTTGAGTTTTATCTTCTTTGCTTTTCGAGCGGACTACCGCCGATTCCTTCTTATTTTACTTTGCTATACTGATTAAATTATGCATTACTAAAATTAATCATGTCGCATTCATGCATTCATTTGTTATATCATTTGTCCGAACTCGTCTTGGCGAGTACTTTCGAAAGTACTCACATGGCTTGTTGATTTGGCCAGATGTCGAATTTACATCTCATGGATGAAGAGTTCGAGAAGCAGTCCGACGCCTAGAGGAATCCCATCTCGTGCAACCCTGGATTAGTCATTGTGATATATCCGCTTACTACCCAAATAAATTCATCGAGCTCACTGACGCCGATGAGCCGCGCAAGGAGTCTTATTAACCACCCAACGTGTTATTCCACCAACCACACATATCTCGAGTCAAGAGTATTTCCACCCCACACCATTGTGTCATATCCGCCATCATGTATAATTATCAGTGTTTGTAATAATTGGTTGGGCATCTTCAAATCGACCTCGTAATATTGTAATGCTATCGCTTATTGTATCCAAGTTTTGTCTACCGGTATGGAGGATTTTCCTCATATTGATTTCATAGGTCGGTTTTCAATAAATATTTTTATTGAAAACCGGTCGTGACACTTATGAGTGGCTCGGGACGAGCGGTGGTCTTTTCCTACCAATCTATCCCCTATAGGAGCATGCGCGTAATACTTTGCTTTGATAACTCAGATTTTTGCAATAAGTATATGAGTTCTTTATGACTAATGTTGAGTCCATGGATTATAACGCACTTTTCCTCCTTCCACCATTGCTAGCCTCTATAATTACAGACACTTTTCCCCGCAGATCACACACCCACCATTACCTTCCTCAAAACAGCCACCATATACCTACCTATTATGGCATTTCCATAGCTATTCCGAGATATATTGCCATGCAACTTCCAATCGCTCATGTTTATTATGACACGCCCATCATTGTCATATTGCTTTGCATGATCATGTAGTTGACATCGATTTGTGGAAAAGCCACCGCTCATAATTCTTTCATACATGCCACTCTTTTGATTCATTGCACATCCTGCATTCCACGGAGGCATTCATATAGAGTCATATTTTTGTTCGAGTATTGAGTTGTAACTCCTCGAGTTGTAAGTAAATAAAAGTGTGATGATCATCAGATAGAGCATTGTCCCAAAGGAGGAAAGGATGATGGAGACTATGATCCCCACAAGTCGGGATGAACACTACAAAAAAAGACACATCCGTGACATTTTGGGCCGAACGAAATTTTTCTCATATATATGACACTTCTATGACGAGCATTGTGACAAAACCCAGATCATAGATGTGGGCTTCTACTTTATGACAAAAATCATGATGTAAATGGGCTTTTCATCCTCGGCGGGTCGGAGACGCAGCTGCATGACATTCTTTGGGCCGCCCATGACGGAAAAACCGTGGTAGAAGCGAGGGCGAGGAAAATTTTGGGGAGTTCTCTACACGTGGGAGGTCGGGGAAGAGCGTTGTTTC